>JAJMKQ010000311.1:0-38618 GCA_030569395.1 Petasospora rhodanensis
AGCTCCAGGAACTGCCAGCAGATGAAGACCGCACTCGTCACGGGCGCCAACTCCGGCATCGGCAGAGCGCTCTCGCTCGAGTTCCAGCGCAGAGGCTACAAGGTGTACGCCACCGACCTCCACTTCTCCCCGGAGACCACGGCCCAGTTCAACAAGGACACCACGCAGTGGCTGATCATGGACGTCACCAACAACGAGCAGGTGCAGAGCGTGCGGGACCAGGTCGCCCTCGAGAACGACAACACGCTCGACTTCCTCTACTGCAACGCGGGCAAGCCAGAGGTTGCGCTCGCCGTGGACATGAACGACCAGCAGATCAGAGACCTCTACGAGCTCAACGTGTTTGCCAACATGCGTCTCGTGCGCGAGTTCTCCACACTCATCGTCAACGCCAAGGGCACCATCGCCTTCTCCGGCTCCGTCACCAAGAACATGCCCCTTCATTCCAACTCGCTCTACACCTCCTCCAAGGCCGCGCTGGACCAGTACGTCGCCGTGCTGCAGTGCGAGATGAGAAACTACGGTGTCAAGGTGATCGACGTCATCGGTGGCTACATCAAGACCAACATCTTCAGCTCCGGCGTGGCCACCGTGCAACCCGGTTCTGTGTTTGACTTCCCAGAGTACACTGAGATCTACAAGACTCGTGGCCAGAGGCTCGGAGACACAACTTCTGACGCTATGGACCCAAACGTGTTTGCCAAAAAAGTGTTGGACAAGATCGACCGTGCGGGGCTCAACACCCTCAGGATCTACGAGGGCCAAAAGTCCTCCAGGCTGGACATGCTCTCCAAGGTGGCCCCAACCAAGACGCTCGTGGACAAGATGCTCAACATCTTTGGTCTCAACTTCGACTACAGAAAACACATGAAGGACGGCAAGCTTTGACACTGATGACCCGTGACGACTTGATTTTTATATAGACATATTATACTACTGGGGACCCCATTCGAGTCTTACAACAAAACACAACTTTGATCTCAATTGCCATACTTGCCAAACTTCTGCTCCCAGCTCAGCAGCTTGCGCGTCAGCGAGTCCATCTGCTCCAAAGACCCCGTGTAGTTCTCAAACAGCAGCTCGATCCGCTTCTTGCTCTCCTCGTCATCGACGTACTTGGTCAGCTCGTCCTTATCGCTCTGCTCACTGGCAATGTCCACCTGTGTGCGCCCGATAAACTCCAAGATGGCAGCGACACGACGACGCATCTCATTCAGCGTTGTGCGTTGTTGTGGAAGACGTGGCTTCGTCGGCTTATTGAAATCGATGGAGGAGTCCTGCTTCTCCTTCTTCTCCTTTGGCTTGGTCTGTCTCTTCTTCTTCTTTTCCGGTTGTGGCGTGTCCTCGGCCTTTCTCGATGATTCTCTCTTCTTTGTCTCGGACTTGGACTCCGTTTCTTCACCTTCGTCTTCATCCTCCGCTTCTGGTGTGTCGTCGTCTCGCTGTTGTGAGTTGTTGTCGTTGTTGTTGTGAGACGATGCAGACGCCGGTGGTGAAGGCGTCTCGTCCTTTCGTCTTCTCGACGACCGTGACGATCTCGACGCACTCGTAGACTTCGAATCCTCGTCTTTGACATCCTTCTTGCTCTCCTCCATCACACGCTTGATCATGGCCTCGTAACGCGCATCCTGTGTCGCACGCTCACGTCTGCTCTTCGTCGTGCTGGATTCATGATCCTGCTCCTGATGCCCCGATGGCTTGGTTCTCTTCTTCTTCTGTTGCTGCACGGGGAGGTACGTCGACTTCCTCTCCGACCCAGTCACCGTCAACACGTGCAACTCCGGTTTGCACTGCTCACACCAATACTTCTCAGGCACTTTCTTCGTGATACCGACACAGTATCCGTGCTGCCACACCGAGCACGTCTCACACTGGATGTACAGCCCACTCTCATCTGGAGGGTCGATCTGTTCACAAACACATCGGGTCTCAGCTTCTTCGTCCTCGTCCTCCTCTTCGTCTTCAACAGCCTCCACCTCCACCTCCACCTCCACCTCCTCGTCAACATCCATCTCCTCGTCCTCCAGTTTGGCACGTGTGGGCTCTTCTTTCGCGCGACGGTCGCCACGGCGTGTGCTTCTGGAACTGGGCATTTTCTCTCTTTATATATTCCCTGGATGCTCTCGGAATATCTGTTCTGATTGCAAGCTGTCACTACCAAAGCGTCCCAAATTTGGAGGAAACTCCTTTTCCCGAGGCCGCTCCCGTTTTTCGCGCCCTTGCCTGTGAGATCAGGGCTGCGTAACCATTGCTTAGGTAATATATTACGTGCTCCATCAAGCTGTGTGGTGTCCGGGTGTAGTAGGCCATGCCGAATACTATCTGAACAGCAGTTGAAGACGTTGGGGACGGCAGTGTGTTGAGATCATATCTGGGATAGAGGATCCCCACTCCGGAGTCTCGTTGACTGGTAGATATGGTCACTGGCAGCTGACTGTGTCCATATAACTACACCTCTGATCCTGGACTAGTCTCGATCATGGGCCTGCGCCCACAAGACTTAAGTCCTCACCTCTCTCCGCCAGAAAAAAAACTGTATGACGAGTACAAAGAAGCCCTACGTCCCCCATTTTTGCCTCTTTCTTTCTCCCACTCACTCTCTTGTCATCGCACACCACCAAAAGAAACAATCCTTCTCGCCCACAATGGATAACCGAGACCCACGCGTGATGATCACCAACAACACCACAGTCGAGCTCCACACCCTGTTCAACCACGACGCAGAAGATGAGCACAACGTCCCCTCACACACTGAGAGAGAGATTCACTATTCCAGCTGTCTGAGAGAGGAGATCCTCCAGAGTTTCTCGCGTTCTGATGTCCTCTTGGATTTGGACAAGATCTCCGGGAGTGGGGCCGTCTATGGGCTTCCTATGGAGTTGTACAGACGTGTCATGATGGAGATGGACCCTGGGACGATCAGGGATACCCTGAGAGAGTTCCCTGAGCTCTGTCCACTGTTCGTGGTTGTTACGAACCATCTTGGTCTGGATGTGTTCTTCGATGTTGAGGGGCTCAGGGTGTTTGGTATGGAGTCCATCTTGGAAGGCCGGCAGAGATTGCCCAAGGCGTTGATCAAGCTTGTGGAGCTTGATTACTATCGTCAGATAGAGAACTGGTTCTCCCGCAATGAGTACTTGGACAAGCTTGAGAGTGTTTTCCAAAGAGGCGACACTATTGTGTTGACTCCTGAAGACACTTATAGAGATGACCATGCACACGTCGTGGCATTCCTTGAGGACAAGGGCTTGAAGACTCATAAATATCTCCCCACCTTTGAGGAACCTAGTCTTTACAAGGCATTCCAGTTCCCACCTGGCGTCTCTCCCTCATTGGTCATGACGCTCATGAACGACTCCGAGGAGCCGCAGTATTTCACGCTCACACAGGTCAGCGCCATCGAGGGCATTCAGAAACTGATCCTCTTCTTCCAAGATGAAGGATCTACAACACAAATCACAGGGCTCAACCTCTCCAATGAGCTCGACCTGCTCGAGATCAACTACTACGGCTCCACTCCCATCTTCCACGACAACGTGATCAGGGGTAACATCAACCATGGTGCGCAGTTCATCTTCAGAAGAATGGATCATACAGCAGAGAGGGCCCAAACATACCAACTCATCAACACCGAGGATCCAAGATCCATAGACCCCAAAAGCTTCTCCTTCCTCACCAGATTTGACACACTCACCTTCGAAGGCGTCCACGACGACATCATCACACACAAAGTGTCACACATCTGCACCACCGAGACTCTGACATGGATCAAGACTGCTCAGATGCTCCACACTGAGAAAGCGGACCATGTCATTGTCGGCTCGCGTTTGGTCAAGTTTTACTATACCACGCACTCCAAGGACACTCGGTTCCCAAAGTTCCGTGCGTCCAGTTTGGGGGAGCTGCGGATCAGGGCCCATGCGTCTGGGTTGACAGGTCTTGATGCGCTGTTTGGGTATACTAAGGGTGTCCAGGCTTTGATGAGCTGTTTGCTAGACTTTAGGGGTATCACTGGTGTGCAGAAGCTTGACTTCATAACGACGCAGGCGATCATCTCGGGCAACATCAAGGAGTTGCAACTTCTTGGCCCCGTGTCGCTCGATATGGGGGCCCTGCTCTCCGCTTCGAAGGATGAGTCCTTCCGCTGTATCAAGAGGTTGGAGATGGATTTGTCGTACAACTACGAGCCCGATATGGTGAAGAAGGGAGTTCTCAATGTCTCTGCCTTTACTAGGCTCTTGCCCAAGGTTGGGCAATTGCGACTCCGTCATTCCAAGCCCATCGTCGGCCACAATGGCTCCATAGTGCACACTCTGCTCGTCTCGGAAAAGGTGGAGGAGCTCAGTGAGACTTTCCGCACCCTGATTGTGGATAACACGATTTCAGAGGTCAAGTTCCGAGACACTTGCTTGAAGAAGGACATCGATGCCTCGTGTTGGCAGGAGTGGAGAAAAGAGGCTGATTTCCACCATTGGCGTACGGACAAGCCATTCAAATGGGATAGAGACGATCCTAGCTCATCGACTGCATTCGCTCCTGGCACAGATACGCTGAAGTACGATCAGATTGTAGAGTTTATTCATCAGAAGAAGTACTCCAACGCGGTGCTTAGACAGGCCGCTAAGCGGCTTGCCAAACCTGAAAATTTGGAAGACGTGTTTGAACTCCTCCTGGACCATGTTCATTTGGGGGAGGAGGGCTCTGGATGATTGTCGTCAGACTGAGCGACGTCCGAATCTGCATATTGTTAGGAAATTTCTGTCTGTAGATTTTGTTGGGGGATAATATCTCAGATCGCTCTGGACAGAAATTGGGGGTGGGGGGACCCGGGACCTGTGATCTGGTCTGGATGTCTTATTAAAAAGTTTCCCACGTCCTTTCTGTCTCCTTCTCACACCACACACCACTCTCCCATCAGCAAACCAAATACAGAGCAACAATGACTATCGCAAATTCTAATAACAAAAGCGGCCGACAGCTCCACAAAGAGCACGGCTCTACTAAGCCCCACAACAAAACGGAGCTCACCGACTTGGCGATGATTGTCACAAACCATTTGGCCAAACACGACCTAAAGCTTGAGTCCCTCTCTGGCACCTTCTTCTCCCAAAATCTCCGCTTACAGAGACTCCCAGTGGAAGTGATGACCAAGATCGTGCTCACCCTCGACCCGATCTCCATCAGATGTCTCACTGAGGCTTATCCACACGTAACTCCAATGCTCCAAGTCATCACTGACAGTCTCACAATGCAACCAACGATGTTTGACATCCCAGGTGTCCCTAAAGTCGACTTCAACAGGCTCAGCACTTGCGATGAGCAGACACAGCTCCCGGTGACACAAATCAGACTCATGGAGATCACATCACTCGCCACTGCGGCACAGTTCTTCAACCCCTGTTTGGCAAGAGTGATCGCAGGTGCCCTGAACCCAGGGATGACCATCATCTGGATTGATGAGAGTCAGAAGTGGGAGAACGTGGTGTTGGACAAAATGGTGGAGTTCTGCGAGAAGTACAGGTTTAGGTACTTCCTCTCTGACCGAGAGGATCAGGGTAAGGATACACTGACGCAGTACAAGTGGGCCTGGAGATCGAAGCAGGATGCTTTGTTTGTTGGTTCAGCCCCTGGGTTCCCCTCTCAAGTCGTTCATAGAGAGGAAGACTTTGCGAAGCTCACGGAGTTGACTCTACTAGCTGGCTTCAACTCCAAGGAGTCTGATCCACCAGTTAAGGTCCCCGCTATCCACTGTCCATTGGTAACGAAGCTGTCGATCAAGTACAAGCACCACATTCCTGATTTGAGTGAGATCACTGTGGGTGGAATGGGCGAGTACAACTCGTTGCGAATCACCAGATTAGACCATTCAGCACAGAGCACGCAGAACACAAAGCTCGTCAACACTGAGATGAAGTGTGATCTGCAGTGTGTGCACCGCTTCCACTTCGCCAATAACTTCAAGATCCAGTTCTACGAAGGTGTCCACGATGATGTGGTGAAGAGTCTCGTGGGACAGAGTAGACCGGAGTGTGTCATCTGGGTCAAGACCTCAACGATGCTGGAGTCCATTGACAGAGCAAGGTTTGGGAGCAAGTCGCTGAAAGACTTTACGTACGCTTCGTATGTGAAGGACGACTCGCTTCCCGTGCTGGTGTCAGACTCGTTGAAAAGCCTCTCCATCCACGTGTACAGCAGGGGGTTCACGGGACTGTCTGAGCTTTTTCAGTGGCATACGTTGACTACTCTTAAGCAACTAAACATGAACTTCGGCGGCTCTTCTCGTGCTGCTTATCCATCGTGCACTTGGTGTCAAGGGGTGGACCCCTTCATCCTGGACAAGCACGTCCTGACTTCTTTAGCAAAGGCCTGGTTGTACTCCCTCACGCTCTCTGGTAACGTCACGTTCTCCAGAGAGTGCCTCACTTCACCCGTGGCAAGTATCCCAGTGACAATACTGTCCTTCGACCTGTCCTACCTCCCAATCATTCCGAGTGATGTCGTCGATGGCAAGATCGCCATCCCTGGGCTCGCACATCTCTTCCGCCAGGTTATGTTGCTCTCAGTGGCGTACAGCATGCCCTTCCAAACTGAGGAAGGGGTGTTGACTAGACTTGAGCTCCCACAATTCCCAACACTTTGGCGAATCAGCGTGGATGATGACTTCACAGAGGTGACGTGGATCAATGGACAGCCGATGCCTCTGAGGGAATCCCAGATAAGGGATTGGTCTTGGACCCTTCTTGACACCTTCCCTAGACTTAGAGGTACATTGCCAGAAGAGAAAAACCGTGTCGTCAAGAGACTCCAGAGGGAGTTCAGACACAGTCGTGTCTGTCAAGCTCTCACTCTCGATGATGGCGGTTCTGCTCAGAACAAAGTCATCGAGTTCGCCAGGGAGATCAAAAGGGGCCAGTACACCCATGAGCAGCTGCTTTCCCTTCTCTCTGTCATTCAGCGGGTAGAACAAGGAAAGTCAGACCCATCAGAAGATGGTCTCGATGCCAGACTTGCTTCGGTCTTGGAGTATCACTACTCCATCGCCAACAATGAAGGCCGCTATGGGACCGCATATCTCCCAGAGTTGGAGGATCGCTTGGTATACTTCAGACAGAAGACATCGCAAATGTACCATATCTTTGCCGGGCTATTGATATGTCATGTTATCGCTAGGTGCTACAGCTGGTATTCACTGAGTATGTGATTTCTCAGGCAGTATACCCCGGCAACTCCTCTTCAATCTGCTCAATATGCCCTGTGCCATTACTCACAACGACACATTTATGCGAGATTTTGCACTTCGTAGACCCCCAGCTGTCCACACTCGTAGCAAACTTGATCTTGAGATTAAGCTCGTGCTTGTGTGTGATGTTGCACGTCTCAAATGTTGGTGTCAATGTCTTCGGGAACACAACGGGGGCAAAGAGATGCGATATGTCCAGTGCGTACTTCGAGTGGAATGGGCCAAGCATCCAGACATTTGCGTGGTCTTGTGTTTGTGTCATCTTGCAAAGGTCAATCTCCTCGATGGTGGACTTGTAGAAGAGCCCGTGTTCGGATGAGTCCTTCTCTGTGTGGCCTTTGGCGTTGTACCTCGTCGAATCGTTCAAGGCCATCTCAATCTCCCTCACGTAGATCTTACCGAGTCCATTAGACTTTCTCTCTTCTCCTTTCTTCTCCTCACTCATGAAGCTATGTGGCGACATGCTGCTGAGGAGTAACACTCTCGGATTCATCGTCTGGCCTGCAATGATGAATCTCGGTCTGAACAACACAACTCTGAAATGCAGCTCGATCTTTGCATCAGACTTGAACATCGCCTTGAAAGAACTCATCTCCGGATCCTTCTTCTTACTGAGCAACAACACATTGGACACAGCCATCACCTCGTCGTCCTCAGGGAATGGATCTGGTGGTGGGATGGTCATCGTGAAGGGGAACTCCTGCCTTACATTCATCGAAAGCGTGCCGGATTTGCGCACCGTGACTTTGAGAAAGTACTCTGTCCATGCCTTGTGTCCTGATCGTGCGGACGCTGTTCTGAACGATGGTGGGAGTGGCACGGATTCGAGATGTTTTTTGCTCCAGAAGCCCGTGTCGTTTCTGCTATGGGCCGATGCGTATCTCTGTTCCCTCTCCGATCGGTTGAAATGTGAGCTGGACTTGGACACCGGGTCACCGCAGTGTGCGGTGAAGGGCAACTTGAAATGAAAGTTGGATTCGAGGGTCTTGCCCTCTTGCAGAGTGTACGACATAGACTTGAGCACGCCATCCATCTCCGGGGGAGGGAAGACAGTGAACACATCGTACACCAGTTCGTGTACCTCGTTGTACTCAACCCTCCGCTGGCGCTGCCCATTCTGGCCACTGTTGCGATACACCCGGGTATGCGAGAGACCCAACAGCTTCACTTGCACGTTCTGCAAGTCCATCGTCTTGAGGAAGTGGATCTTGACGAGGCCGCGGATGTCGTCCCCCGCTTGGAATGCTCGGCCATACTCTGCGATCTCGAGACGGATATCGGCCATCTGTGCTGGTTGTCTGTTGTGTGGAGAGGGCACCGGTGTGCGCAGGGCGAAGTCCCAATATATAACAGAGGGACATAAAGCGCAGGAGCGGGGGCGGCGCAGCATAAACAAGGTCAGGTTTCGGTGTTGCGCGTACCAGAATCGGTGATCTCGAAAATTTCCTGATTTGGATAGTAGTAGGTCTGTCTCCTGCGGACAAGAGCAATGAGCACCTTTGAATCACCCCTTTTGACGTGTTCTGGAGCACTCTAAGCCTTGTGCTTTCTCCCTATCATCACCGAATGGACACTGATATTTACCAAGTTCGTCTTGATCGTCTCCCTCAAAGAGTAGACATCGCAGCTGCTCCATCTCTATTGGTATGTCATGACGTCGTCGTTAGGTACTACAGTTGGTATGACTGATAGGTATGTATCAAGCAGTATAAGTGGGCAGCTCGTCTTCAACCTCCTCTGTATCCCCTCTTCCACGACTCACCACGACACAGTCATGCGAGATATTGCACTTCGTAGAGACCCAGCTGTCCATACTCTTAGCAAGCTTCATCCTGAGATTGAGCTCGTGCCTATGTGTGATGTTGCACGTCTCAAACGTTGGCGTCAATGTCTCCGGGAACACGACGGGGGAGAACAGGTGTGATATGTCCAGGGCGTACTTCGACTGGAACGTGCCCAACAACGAGATGTTTGCGTGGTCCTCTGTCGGTGTCATCTTGCGAAGGTCAATCTCTTCGATGGTGGATGCGGAGAAGAGCTCGTGTTTGTGGGACTCCTTCTCTCTGTTGCCCTTGGCGTTGTACTCCGTCAAATCGTTCAACACCAGTTCAATTCCTCTCACGTAGACCTTGCCGAGTCCATTAGATTGCTCCACCATGCCCTTCTTCTCGTCATTGACAAAGTTGTAAGGCGACATGTCACTGAGAAGCAACACCCTCGGACTCACTGTCTGACCAGAAACGGTGAATCTCGGTCTGAACAGAGCAACTCTGAAGGGCAGGTCCACTTTTGCATCGGACTTGAACAGTGCTTTGAAAGAACTCATCTCCGGATCCTTCTTCTTATGCATCACCAACATATCGGACACGTCCACCACCTCGTCCTCGGGGAATGGATCCGGTGGAGGGATGGTCATCGTGAAGGGGAACTGCTGTCTCACATTCATCGAAAGCGTCGCAGATTTGCGGACGGTCACTTTGATAAAGTACTCCGTCCATGCTTTACGCGTTAATCGTGCGGACGATGTTGTGAACGACGGTGGTAGTGGCACGGATTCGAGATGCCTGTTGCTCAAGAAACCGGTGTCATCTCTGTTATGCGATGATGCGTATCTCTGTTCTCTTTCCGACTGGTTGAAATGTGAGCTGGACTTGGCCACCGGGTCACCACAATGTGCGGTGGAGGGCAACTTGAAGTGGAAGTTGGACTCGAGGGTCTTGCCCTCTTGCAGCGTGTACGTCATAGACTTGAGAACGCCGTCCATCTCCGGGGGCGGGAAGATTGTGAACACGTCGTACACCATTTCGTGCGTCTCGTTGTACTCGATCTGCTGCCGGCCATTGTTGCGATACATCCGGGTACGGGAAAGACCGAGCACCTTCACTTGCACGTTCTGCACGCTCATCGTTTTGAGAAAGTGGATCTTGACGAAGCCGCGGATGTCGTCACCCGCTTGGAATGCTCGGGGATGTTCTGCGATCTCGAGACGGATGTCGGCCATTGGTGCTGGTGTGTTAATGGAGCACCATTTTTCAAAGCTTTGGGGGGTGAACTCCGCTTAAATGTGCACGCGGAGACGTAAAAACTCGGCTGTAAACTCAGCCAACAAACGTGATCATCAGTGTAGTACGTGTGTTGCGCGTACCGGAGGTAGCTTTCTCGAAAATTTCCTTATTTGGATAACGGTAGGGGCACTCTCTCTTCAATGTGTGTGGTGCAGTTTCTATTTGTCTAATCTTGCCAAGAAGACGTCGAATAAGTACCTTTGAATCACTGCTTTTGATATAAATCCTCACAGGAATCGATTAAATCCACCTAGCTGAAAAAAATGGCTCCAACTGCACTCAGGCACCGCCGCCTGCTACACAGCTTGCCACTGCAACCCCATAATCAAGATCATTCCTCGCCTTACATACCGTGCACAGCTATCCCTCGAGAGCTGGAAATAGCCAACACCATCAGCCTGTCCGCACCCAAAGTGGCAAGACGACGGTCTAGGTACGCAACGCTTCTCCACATTCGCCAGCTGCACGCACTAGAGATGGCGGCTTGGCGCGCGCTCTCCGATGAGACACAGACAGATCTGTCAGTGCCCGCCTCGCTTTGTTCGTGGGTCGGGTATGGACATGGACTACGCCTTGGCTTTCTTGGTATGACCGCCTTGAGTTCCTTGGTGTGACACGGGTAGTGAGGGTTGGTTCCCTGGAGGGACCAAGTATAAGAACCCCTTCCAATCCGTCCAAGTCTTGTGCTTTCTCTCCATCATCACACAACCGACAATGATCTTTACCAAGTCCGTCGTGATCGCCATCCTGGCTGCTGTCCAGGCTTCTGCTGACTCTGTCCCTCTCTATGGCCAGTGTGGAGGCTCCAACTACTCCGGTGCCACCGAGTGTGTGTCGTCCGCTACCTGTGTCTCCCAGAACGACTACTACTACCAGTGTGTTCTTGCCACTGCCACTGCCGCTGCTGCCGAGGGTACAACCACCACTCTCTCCTCAGACTCCAACGGTGTGACATCCGTCATTTTCAAGGACTCTGATGAGAAGACTACTGCTGATGAGGACAATGAGGCTACCGCCACTGAGGACGATGACGAGACTTCTGCCGCTGAGTCTACCGACGTTGCCACTGCTGACGAGGATGATGAGTCCACTGAGGAGTCTGATGCTACCGCTGACGCTGCTGAGGCTACTTCCACTGCCTCTTCCTCTTCTGATGACGACGATGAGGATGACGAGTCTGACGCCACTGCTGCCGCTGCTTCTGCCGTTGCCACCTCTGCTGCTGCCTCTTCCAACTCTTCCTCCTCTTCCACTTCCTCCTCTTCCTCTTCTGGCTCTGGTTCTGGTTCCATTAACGACACTGGCTTCGGTTACGCCTCCCTTGGTGACGGTACTACTGGTGGTGCTGGTGGTACCGAGGTTGAGGTCGCCACTTTGGACGACTTGGTTAAGTACGCCGCTGCTGACGGTGCCTACATCATCTACATCACTGCTGACATCTCCGGTAACGAGGCTGTGAAGGTTACCTCTGACAAGACCATTGTTGGTAAGACCCCTGGTATCACCTTGACTGGTGTCGGTCTCTCCATTGAGAAGGAGTCCAACGTCATCGTCAGAAACTTGGTCATTGAGAAGTGTTTGGCCCCAATTGATGCTGTCGGCGTCAAGTACGGTACCAACATCTGGATTGACCACGTTGAGGCCTCTTCTGACTTGGACCACGACAAGGACTACTACGACGGCCTCTTCGATGTCACTCACGCCTCCGACTACGTCACCATCTCCTACTGCTACATGCACGACCACTGGAAGACCAACTTGATCGGCCACTCTGACGACAACGGCGACGAGGACACTGGCCACTTGACCGTCACCTTCGCCTACAACCACTGGTACAACGTCAACTCCAGAACCCCATCCCTCAGATTCGGTACCGGTCACATCTACAACAACTACTACGAGTCTGTCAACGATGGTATCAACATCAGAAAGAACGCTGTGGCCCTTATTGAGAACAACGTCTTCACTGACACTGACAAGCCACTTTACTCCGTCGACGGTACCGGTTCTGCAGACTACACCGGAAACGATTTCGGTGACTCCTCCGCTGACATTGACTCCACCACCGTGTCCATGTCTTACTCTTACGACTTGATCGACGCCTCGTCTGTTGTGGACACCATCACCGGCAAGGTTGGTGCCATCTTGTCCTTCTAAGTGTACCGGCTACGCAAAGTCTAGGGCAGGGCTCTAGCTTCAAAAAATAGTCCACAGGGCTGGTAAATACACTATTATACGATTTATGAATAACTTCAAAAAGTAGCTGCTTATCGGGAGCGTATGGATACCTCCAAAGGTTGGACATGTTGAAGTGCCCCTACCGCATCTATAAAGTCACGTGCTCTGCTTAAGTAATCCAGGCGCGTATGCTTAGTCATCATGAGTACCAGTGCACCCCAACCATACCCGATTAAAATTTTCAGCTCATCGCGGGCTCTCCCACGAAAATTTTCTGAGTTGCACCTTTAGACGTCTTCTGCCCCAAACTCTTGAAAAAGGGACCATCGCAACAACACACCATCGCAACAATGGGTAAAGGCAAACTCAAAGAGAGACTCCAGCTGACACTTGCACAGGAGGAGGCTAAGAAGGCTGAGCAGAAGAAGCTCCAGCAGAAGAAGGAGGCTGTCAAGGAGGATGGGCCAAAGGTTGTCACAAAGGAGGAGCTTGCTGCTAGAGAAGCTGCTAAGGCTGCTAAGAAGGCCGCTAAGGAGGCTGCTAAGCAGAACAAGCTCAAGCAGAAGGAGGAGCAGAAGCAGAAGGAAGAGGAGAAGGAGTATGAGAGTCAAGCCTTGTCCAAGAAGGAGCAGAGAAAGCTGAAGAAGGCACTCATGTCCAAGATCCAGCAAGAGGAGGAGGAAGAGAGCGAGACCGACGGCGAGGAGGAGGAGGAGGAGGAAGGTGACGAGAGTGAAGATGTTGAGATTGCTGAGGACACAGACTCTGAGATGGAGGAGTACTTGCTTGATCTCGAGAAGCTTGCAAGAAGTGACAGCGAAGATGATGAGGAGGAGGAAGACGAGGAGGAAGACGAGGGTGAAGACGAGGGTGAAGAGGCTGAGGAGCAGGAAGACAACGATGAGGAAGAGGAGGAGGATGAAGAGGATGTCCCGCTTTCCGATGTCGAGCTCGACTCCGATGCCGACGTTGTCCCACATACAAAACTCACCATCAACAACGTTGCCGCTTTGAAGAACGCCCTTGCGCGTATCCAGCTGCCATGGGCCAAGCACTCTTTCCAGGAACACCAGTCAGTGACATCATCCAAGAAGGTTGAAGGCGAGATCAAGGACATCTATGACGACACTGAGCGTGAGCTGGCATTCTACAAGCAGGCTCTTGAAGCTACACTTGAGGGCCGTACAAAACTACTGAAGCTGAAGGTTCCATTCACAAGACCGGCCGACTACTTCGCCGAGATGATCAAGTCTGACGAACACATGAACAAGCTGAAGCAGAAGCTGATCAAGGAGGCTACGGAGAAGAAGGCATCCGAGGAGGCCAAGAGACAGAGACAGTTGAAGAAGTTCGGTAAGCAGGTGCAGAACGCCACGCTCCAGGAGCGTCAGAAAGAAAAGAGAGAGACCCTTGAGAAGATCAAGGGCCTGAAGAGAAAGAGACAGAACGACGAGATGACGAGCGATCAGTTCGACATTGCCCTTGAGGAGGCTACCGCTGACAAGGCTGAGAGACAGGACAGAGACACAAGAGGCCGTAACGACAAGAGATCCAAGCCAAACTCCAAGAGACTCGCTAAGGACGCTAAGTACGGCCAAGGTGGTATGAAGAGATTCAAGAGAAAGAACGACGCCTCTTCCTCTGCTGACATGTCCGACTTCTCTGTGCGTAAGATGAAGGGTAAGTCTGCTCGTCCAGGTAAGAGCAAACGTAACAGACGTTGATCTTCTTTTGTATAGAGAGAACGAATGTTAGGTCATATTCTGCATGGTTACTGGTTTGTAGTAGTCTGAATGCGTTGATAAGAATACAAAAGTCATCACAGCATGCCCAACTCCTTCAACTGCTCCACGAGGTCCTTGTCAATGTGCTTTGCCAATGTAGGCTCACCGCCCAAGCCCTTTCTCTTCCTCGTCTTCATCACAAAGTCCCTGGCCAGACCATTGATTGGAGCAGGTCTGAGCTTTGGAATGAAAACATCCTTGTCCAACGGATCACCCGGCACGACGCTCCATTTGTCAAAGTACAACGACACCAACGCCTGACCCTCCGTCATGACTCTGATGTCCGTCTCCAACCCAGCAGAGTCAATCACCGGGACAAACCCATGGATCTTGTACAGCTGCGTAGCTGGGATCGGAGCATCCTTCAACACCGTACCTCTTCTCTTATCCAGGATGTCTTCGATGGTTCTGATCGTCTTGGCCGTCGAGACAATCTCGAGTGCGTACACTGGCTCCATCAACTTCGGTGAAGATGTCAGCATGGCACAGTAACATGCCCTTCTCACCATCGGCATGATCTGTCCACCACCTCTCTTGTTCACATCCTTCGAGAACTTCGCATCGATGATCTTGAACTTCACGCCACGGATCGGCTCGTCTGCTAGGGGACCGTTGCACACTGCGAGTTGGAATCCACGGATGATGAGGTCCTTCATCGAGTTGAGCGTCTCTTTGTCCACCTCTTCGGAGAGCGTGTCGTCCAGCAGGGCGTTTGGTGCGTTGATGTCTGGACCGAAACTCCATAGCGAACGAGCAGCGAGAGAGTCCCACCCATACTGCTCACGGAGGATCTTGTTGAGTCTCTTCTGCGTTCGGCGGAGTGTACCCTTCTCCAAGTCATGTGCGAGCTTCTCTTCCAGTGGCTCGGCGACGATGGTGATGGAGTTCTCCTCGTTCTGCGACTTGGTGGTGAGCTTGGTGAAACTGGCATCGACAACCGTCTCTGAGAACTTTGTGATCGGATCAGAGATCTTGATGTGGATGTCGGTGATGTGTCTCAGGTCAAACATAAGTGAATCCATGTACAACTCACCTGCACCTAGGATGACGTGTTCTCCACTCTCCTCCACCTTGATCTCTGCACCACAGTACGACTTGTTGATCTTTCTCAGTCCATCAAGCAACTTCGGTCTCTCAGAGGGAACGTACGGTTCAATGACAACCTTGAAGACACTTTTACTCAGGTAGTCCACCGGGGTGAAGATGTTCAGTGGCTCAGGAACAGTGGAACCAAAGATCGTGCCCGTCTTGGAGATGATCTCCACACCGCCGAGCAAGAAGATACATCCAGCTGGGACTTCCTCCACTGGGATCTTGTATCTCCCACCGGGAATGTACAGCTCGCTCACGGTCAGCACTTGTATGTCCTCGTCGTCGTCGTTGTAATTCTCGCCGAGGATCTTGATCTCTTGTCCCTTCTTGATCTTCCCTGAGAACGATCTGGCCATCGCGAGGTTGAACTCCACCATCTTCGAGATATGTGCCACGACTGGTCCTTCACTGTCCGCCCTGGTGATGATGTCCTTGATCTCCTTCGAGCCCATGTACAGCTCTGTCTTGGAGTGCTTGTCCGGGGATGTGAAGGTTTCGAGCACATCAACGAACCCTGTAGACTTCCCAAACACGAGGCTGAAGATCTCCTTAAGTTGAACCTGTGGATCAGACTTGAGCAGGTCCTTGGACAGACTTATACCAAAGGCGTTGTACATGCTCTTCTTCAACTCCTGTGCAGGCTGCGATAACACCTGTGTGACAATCTTGTAGATCGGCTCGAGGACAAAATGGATAAAGCTTCTCTTCTCCCCACGCTTGGTGAACTTGTTCCTCGTCTCGTCGTAGTACACGTCTCCCCAGAGTCTCTTTGCAAAAGCATCAATGTCGAACTCGAGCCCCTGTCTCTCAGCGTAGAGCTGTGCAAATGAACGGAGGTTAAAACAGAAGCTGAACTCCGCAGAGGCGAAGAAGATGTTGTTCAGATCTGGCGAGATTGTCTGTTTATGCTCGTATGCGGTCCAGTACTGGCTTTCGGTGAGGTATGTATTCACCTCATCCACAACGTTTCTGATCTTGTGGAACGCATCCGTTGGCGGGAGCTTGAGCTCGAGGATGAGTCTGTCGATCTTGTTGATTACGAAGCCCAGCTGGATGTTGTTGATCAGTGCGTTGTCGATCGCTCTCTTGGCACCAATTGTGAGTCCCTCAACGACATCGAGCACCACGAGAGATATGTCGGTGAGTCGTTGTGCCACAGCTAGTTCGTCAGAGAAGTCAACGTGGCCCGGTGTATCGATGATGTTGAATGCCATGGAGTTGTCTTTCAGGTTTTGTAGCAAAAGTGTCATCGGTGAACTTTTTATCGTTACGCCTCTCTCGATCTCAAGCTTGGTGTTGTCAGTGTACCGTAGTCGTTTGTAGTTCTTTGCGTTCTTGGAAACTTTGAGAAGATGCGTCTCGAGGATGAGCATGTCGAGGAAGGACGTTTTGCCTGAATTGAGAGAACCCACAAGGGACACGTTGCGTACTCTCGATGGGATATCGAGGAGTTGTAGAAGATATTCCTTTGAATATGTGGTCTTGGGCAGTTTCTTGTCCTCGATCTTGAAAAACTTCTGGACCGTGGGCTTCACGAGTGGCTCTGCGATGGACTGGTTGTCGTGGAACTGCACCACTGTTTCAACATCCTCGCCAAACGTTTCTGACATTGTAGGATACAACTGCTTCTCCTCATGATGAACAATCAGTTGCTGGTCGGCATCCTGGACCTCTGTGTCGCTGTCTTCACCTTCAAAGACGTAGTCCACGGACTCGGCATCGGAGTCTTGTGGGTCTCCAATGAGATTACCAAACCTGCGTACGGTTGTTAGTACTATGTTCCCTTGTCGCACTGAGTCACTGTGTCAACTCACTCGTCGTAAAGATCGTCATCCATCGCTTTTCTGTGGTCTGCGAACTGCCTTTCCCGGCCGTTGTTGACGTTTTCTGGGCCGTCTCCCACCAAAGTCTTTTTGGCGCTGATGGAAAATCTGCCATTTGTGGACGGGTCAGTTATTATGTAATCCGCGCACTATTGACACGTACTGTGATGGCAGATCGGACCCCACACACATAGTGGCAGTGTTGTTGCATTAAGTCTATGTGTTGCTTCCTGTCTTATTGTATATGATCATGGTTATACTTACTAGTGGATTCAGTAGTTTGCAGCAATGTCCTCAGCCAATGTAATACCGCTTGGAGCCCAACCGAGCTTCTCTCTGGTGTACTCGGTCTTAGCAGGCGTGTTGAAAGAGGTGAAGTGACCCAATGGGCCAAAGTAACCCACGATTTCCTCCTCAGAAAGGGAATTTGGCTCCCAGTTGTACTTCTTGCCCAATGCGCCAGCTATGTCCTTAAACTGGACCAACTCAGCGACAGCGTGGTAGGCGTTACCGGCCTCACCTTTCTCGAAAGCGAGCCTGTACAGCTTGGCCGCATCGACTTTGTGAACAGCAGCCCAGACGTTATCACCCTTGCCAATGTACCCCGCAGAACCTTTCTTCTCGTAGCACTGTTTGAAGAAGGGGACGAGGCCATGGTCGCCTTCGCCGTGGACAGTTGGGGCCAATCTGATGGACATTGCTCTGACGCCCTTGTCCTTCAAACCAAGAGTGTAGAGCTCGTTCTCAAGTCTCTTTCCTGTGACAGGGTCAAGACTCTGCTTTCTAGTGGACTCATCAAGTGGTTCTGCACCCATAGGAAGAGCAAAAGGCAACAGCCCATTGGTGAAGATCAGTGGCTTGTTCGATCCCTCCAAAGCTGAGCCAAGCACATCCATGATCTGCTCCTCAAGCTCGAAAGACTCGACCAGCTTGGAGACATCACTGTTCATCCCCAAATGGATTACACCGTCCGAGGAGGTAGCAGCCTTTTTCAACACGTCAAAATCACTGAGCTCGCCTCTCACAGAGGAAGCGCCCATCTCTTCCAACTTCTTCTCCGACTCGTCCGATCTGGCAAGCCCAACCACATCGTAACCGTGGGCAATAAGCTCTTTGGTAACTGCAGTTCCGACAAATCCGGTGGCACCTGTGATGAAGATCTTGGTCATTGTTTGGTGTATGTGGGGTCATCGTTGGAGGAGACGGAGAGCTGAGGGATCGCAGCCCAGTCTTTATAAGCCAAGCTCAACGTGATATTAGTAATTGACCTTCCCAGCAAAGCTTCATTAAGACGAAGCTGCTCCACAAACTCCACAAACTGGCACCTGATAATGAAGCAGCCCCTCTCAAAACTGTCGGTGGACAAGTAATTGCAGACGGTGTTAGCGAAAGTCCGACTATGTCCGGCCCGAGAGCACCGAATACTGATGGCTCTGAGAACGTCTGGGCAGAGATTTGTCATCGTCTCTCCTCGCATGCTTCTCTCTCAATCAATTAATTGGAGGTCCGCTATTTCAGTTTCAAGGGACTACGTGTTATCTCAGAAACACTGTTTCTTCTTAGATAAAGGCTGTCGCCATACACACTTAGTAGTTCTGAGCAATGTCCTCAGCCAAAGTCAGACCACTTGGAGTCCAGTCAAGCTTCTTTCTCGTGTACTCAGTTTTAGCTGGGGCGTTCAATGTTGCGAATCTGCCCAAGAACTGGAAGAAATCAGCAGAGGACTCCTCTGGAATAGACTTGATCTCCCAGTTGTACTTCTTAGCCAAGGCAGATGCAATCTCCTTAAACTTGACCAGTTCAGCAGCGGCATGATAAGCCTCTCCAGCGTCACCCTTCTCGATGGCGAGTCTGTAAAGCTTTGCAGCGTCGAGTCTGTGCACCGCAGGCCAGATGTTCTCACCTTCACCGACGTAAGCGGCGTACCCATTCTTCTCACAGCACTGCTTGATCCAAGGAACGAACCCATGGTCGCCTGCACCGTGGACAGTTGGAGACAATCTGATGGACATTCCCTTGATCGCCTTCTCCTTCAAGCCAAGGACGAACAACTCTGTCTCGGCTCTCTTACTAGCGATAGATCCGAGTCTGTTCTCCCTGAACGTCTCGTCCAGAGCAGGAGCACCAATTGGTACGGTGAGAATGAGCAGCCCGTTCGTGTAGACAAATGGCTTGTTCGTGCCCTCCATCACTGAGGCCATGGCCTCTGTAGCCTGGCGATCAATGTCCAGCGACTTGCCAAACTCATTGAAGTTGTGCACGAAGCCCAAGTGCATCACACCATCACACGAGGCAGCACCTTCCTTGAGCACATCAGAGTCGGTGAGTTCACCTCTGAGCACCGAGGCACCCAACTCGGTCAGTTTCTGGGCTGAGGCATCGGATCTGGCGAGACCCAGGACTTCGTAGCCGTGGGCAATAAGGTCTTTGGTGACTTCTGAACCGATGAAGCCGGAGGCGCCTGTGACGAAGATCTTCATGTTGTTTTTGCTGTGCTGTGGTGTTGGGAAGAGGTTGGTCGAGAGAGGAAAAAGCCAGAGAGTACAGCTGTTTTTATATCCATCTTCCAGCCTCCCACAGAATCAGCAGACACGTTTTATCCCCACAAACTCCACATGGGTGTACCGGACGAGAAAACTGTCAAAGGGAAGTTTCGGCCGAAGTGCGGAAGTCCGCTTCGGCCGACCTTCCTCTTTGGGACGACGGCTTTGAGATGATGCGGAGGTTGTTCTGAGATCCGCATCAGAGTTCTACTACAACGTTCCATCTTCTATTCAAGTCCGTCTGCTCCGTGTCATCTTGACGTCCTATCCATCCAACAACTGTCATACACTCGATTCGTGTTCCAGCGTCGTCTCCGTTATATCCTCCGTGGTGTTTCCGAGAGTCTCGTCCGCCCTGTCCAGCGTCTCCACATCCAGTTTCTGGAACTTCTGCTCATCCAGCTTCTGATACCCGTTGCTGTCCGTGCCCATCAGTGTCTCCATCGGCACCGAGCTGACTCTTTCGTTGTGGTCGTGGTCCACCAGTGGGCCGTGGAAGTTGTACTTCCCCCACACAAACCAGAGCAGCGTGATCATCGACACAAACACGACAAACACCAGGGAGGCATAGTTCATGGATGTGCCTGTGACTGGAAGCTGTGGTGGGAGAGACAGGATGAAGATGGTGAATCCGAGCCAGAGGACACTGATGATGTTCACTATGAACCCGACGTACTTGAGCTTGAAGGCGGCACCACGCACTTTCTTTCTGGCTCCGAGCAAGGACGACACAATGGGGATGATCGAGGCGGCACATAATGAGATCACCGCTGCCCCGACAAAGGCGTTGAATGCAGCCGTTGACACCAATGCCAAGAGCCCGAGCACATATGAGACAGCCATCGACAGCATCACTGCATACTTTGGAACTTTGGAGACAGAGTTCGGGTCAACGTAGGTCCAGAGCTCACCGTATGGGAGAGCACCATCACGGGACATGGAATATACGGCTCTCGAAGATGTAGCGATAGATCCAATACCCGAGAAGATCAAGTTGCCAATGATCATGACAACGAGGAAGAAGGACACGATGCTCGAGTTGGTAGCAATCTTGAAGATAAGCACAATTGGCATCACTCCGTGTTCGTGCCCAATGAGTCTGTTCACATCTGGAATCACGGCGAGGATTGGAATCAAAAAGACAAAGCCTGCGGCCCCAGCCAATAACACCGAGATCATCAACCCCTTTGGGATGGACTTCTCTGGAGACTTAATCTCATCACTGACAGCGGGCAGAAGACCAAACCCTTGAAGCATGAAGTTTGCCTGTTGGAATCCAATCATGAATGCCATTGGCGCTGGCCATCCTGAGAGAGAGTTGTCAAAGTGCGTGAAGATGTACTCCACAGAACGGTACTTTCTTGCAAAGATGAGGAGGAGAATGTCAATGAGTAGAATGGCGTAGATGATCCAGTAGACACATAGCTTGTTGATCGTCTCCATGAATCGGCTGTAAAACAGATTCACAATCCCACAGACGGTCACAACGACGTAGAACATGATTACGGTGAGAACACCATCGAGCTCGTAGTCACTGTCGTAGATACCCGAGACACTCAGGATCAGCTGTGCACCTGCGAAGGTGATGCTCAGACTCGTGAGCCAATTCCCCACCAGGAGGAAGAACCCCGTGAACCACGAGCAGATGAGGGAGTACTTCGGGCGTGCGATGATGGCGGCACCACCGTGCAGCTCAATTGGGTACTTCGAGCAAATTTCCGCTAACGACAGCGCACACAGCGTCGTGAAGACACACACGATCATGTATCCGCCCATTATCGTAGCAGGGCCTCCATCCACCAGCACAGACCCCATAGTGGCGCCCAGAGACAGAGGCGGGCTCATCAGCCCGAACCCCAGACCAATCACCGTCGTTATCGTCAAATTCCTCTCAAGCTGCTGCTCGTACTTGAACTTCTCCACCACCACCTCTTCGTCCATCATATCGTCATGGATGGCCTCCTGTACCGTGTTTATCAGGCGATTGGCGTAGGAACCTTCACCAAGGTCGATTGATGCCATCCTTGTAGCCATTGTATGTGTTGTATGTGTGTGTATCCGGGTAGATTTGGGTTCGTGTCTGCGGTATGATGGTGTGTAGTTGTCGAGAGAGCCCAGGACAAAAACGATAGTAGTAATAAAGTGCGTATGAATATGATGCTCGGGGGATGGATGCGGAAGTGCGCGTGAGACCGATATCACCTCTTCGAGAGACCGTGCCCCCGTGTACAGTCGGAGGGAGCTGAGCCTTCGCGACCAGTTGTAGGGGCTTTCGCGAATTTGTTTGGGTAGACCCTTGCTGACTAAGCTTGGCAGGTATGATTAAGTAAGCAAGTCACGTGCACCGTCTTGGCGCGCGCTCTTAGATGGGACAGCTGTTGTACCAAGACATGTGCCACCTCTCCGCCTTTCACCGCCTGTCTCCGCCTCAGCTCTATTCTTGGGTGAATATGGGTGAATATGGTGGTCAGGGGAAAGCCTTGAGTTCTGCTATGTTACAGAGCTCGTCAGGGCTCGGCCCCTGGCTCAAGGACTATAAGAACCCCCGTTCTCCCCCTCCAATCCATCCAGATGTTCTGCTTTCTCTCCCTCATCATCACAACCAATTATGATCTTCTCCAAGTCGATTCTCATTGCCATCCTGGCTGCTGTCCAGGCCTCCGCTGACTCTGTTTCTCTTTATGGCCAGTGTGGTGGGGCTAAGTACACCGGCGTCACTGAGTGTGCCTCCTCTGCCAGCTGTGTTTCTCGGAACGAACACTACTACCAGTGTCTCCCAGTCACTTGCACTGGCAATGGTGTCACCACCACTATCACTTCTGGTGCCTCTGGTGTGACTTATCTTGCTGCTAGAGACAGTGACGACGACGATGATGATGACAAGGAGTCTACCACCAAGTCTACTAAGACCAAGTCTACCAAGACCAAGACCACCAAGACCAAGACCACTAAGACCAAGACCTCTAAGACTAAGACCACTACTGAGGCCACTGCTACTGGCGATGATGAAGAGTCCACTGAGGACGACGAGGAGACTTCTGCCGCTGAGTCTACCGACGTTGCCACTGCTGATGAGGATGATGAGTCCACTGAGGAGTCTGATGCTACCACTGATGCTGTCGAGGCTACCTCCACTGCCTCTTCCTCTTCTGATGACGACGATGAGGATGACGAGTCTGACGCCACTGCTGCCGCTGCTTCTGCCGTTGCCACCTCTGCTGCTGCCTCTTCCAACTCTTCCTCCTCTTCCACTTCCTCCTCTTCCTCTTCTGGCTCTGGTTCTGGTTCCATTAACGACACTGGCTTTGGTTACGCCTCCCTTGGTGACGGTACCACTGGTGGTGCTGGTGGTACCGAGGTTGAGGTCGCCACTTTGGACGACTTGGTTAAGTACGCCGCTGCTGACGGTGCCTACATCATCTACATCACTGCTGACATTTCCGGTAACGAGGCTGTGAAGGTTACCTCTGACAAGACCATTGTTGGTAAGACACCTGGTATCACCTTGACTGGTGTCGGTCTCTCCATTGAGAAGGAGTCCAACGTCATCGTCAGAAACTTGGTCATTGAGAAGTGTTTGGCCCCAATTGATGCTGTCGGCGTCAAGTACGGTACCAACATCTGGATCGACCACGTTGAGGCCTCTTCCGACTTGGACCACGACAAGGACTACTACGACGGTCTCTTCGATGTCACACACGGTTCTGACTACGTCACCATCTCCTACTGCTACATGCACGACCACTGGAAGACCAACTTGATCGGCCACTCTGACGACAACGGTGACGAGGACACTGGCCACTTGACTGTCACTTTCGCCTACAACCACTGGTACAACGTCAACTCCAGAACCCCATCCCTCAGATTCGGTACCGGTCACATCTACGACAACTACTACGACACCGTCAACGATGGTATCAACATCAGAAAGAACGGTGTTGCCCTTGTTGAGAACAATGTCTTCTCCGGTGTCGGTAAGCCACTCTACTCCGTCGACGGTACTGGTTCTGCAGACTCCTCCGGTAACGACTTCGGTGACTCCTCCGCTGACATTGACTCCACCACCGTGTCCATGTCCTACTCTTACGACTTGATTGACGCCTCCTCTGTCGTGGACACCGTCACCAGCAACGTTGGTGCCATCTTGTCCTTCTAAGCGTACTGGTTATGCTTTGTTGAGCCTAGAACGGGATTCTAGGCCGATCACATGACGAAAAGCTCTTTATAGACTTGAAAAAATGTTATGTTTGAGACTGACCTTGACTTGTAGTTATCACATTATCACCGTGGCTACTGTGTCAATTTTGAAAATGGCAAGCGCAAGCACTTCTGGCTTGATGCGAAGGATCTATTAGTGGGAGGTGCTTGGTAGCTACAATAAGCGCTAAGAACAGCTCACGTCATGGACAAACCGTACACAGGTACCAAATCTGACACACATATACTTAGTCACTACGAGCCTTCACCTCCAACAAGCACAACTGCAGCAATGACATGGCGGCCAAATCAGAAGACCACAATGATATGCGATAAGGGATTGAGCTCGACTAGCCTAATACGTGGCCCTACCAAATATTACGTAACTTTACACAGTTTGCTGACGTCAGCATTTCACCCAAAAAAAGAAATTTTCGTGCATCGCGCGTATTTTTGTTGGCTAAACGAGCTCATCCGCTCGCGTCGACGTTTGATAAAGGGGTTCACTGTTGCTGCTTTTTGCTCTGATCTGAAGTATCCATTGTCACTCACTTACCCACACACGGCCCAGCAACGATGTCCGACAAAGTCGCCAAAAGAGAGAAGTTCCTTAGCGTTTTCCCAGAGCTCGTCGAGGAGCTCACGCAAGTGCTCAAGGACTACGGCATGTCCGGTGAGGCCATCACTTGGTTCCAGGACAACTTGAACTACAACACCCCGGGTGGTAAGCTCAACAGAGGTATCTCCGTCGTGGACACCTATGTCCTCCTCAAGGGTCTCAAGTCCGCCGATGATTTGCCAAAGGAGGAGTACAAGAAGATCGCCATCCTCGGTTGGTGTATCGAACTCTTGCAAGCTTACTTCCTCGTCGCTGACGACATGATGGACAAGTCTATGACCAGAAGAGGTCAGCCATGTTGGTACAAAGTGGAGAAGGTTGGTGACATTGCCATCAACGACTCCTTCATCCTTGAGGGTGTCATCTACATTCTGCTGAAGAAGTACTTCAAGCAGGAGTCTTACTACGTTGATCTCCTCGAGTTGTTCCACGAGGTTACATTCCAGACCGAGTTGGGTCAATTGCTCGACTTGATCACGGCCCCTGAAGAGCACGTCGACTTATCCAAGTTCTCCTTGGAGAAGCACTCCTTCATTGTCATCTTCAAGACTGCCTACTACTCCTTCTACCTCCCAGTCGCCCTCGCCATGTTCGCTGCTGGCTGCAGTGACGAGAGAGACTTGAAGCAGGCCCGTGACATCTTGATTCCATTGGGTGAGTACTTCCAGATCCAGGATGACTACCTCGACTGTTTCGGTAAGCCGGAGGACATTGGCAAGATTGGTACGGACATTCAGGACAACAAGTGCAGTTGGGTCGTCAACACCGCCCTCAAGCTTGCCACCCCAGAGCAGAGAAAGTTGCTCGACGAAAACTACGGTGTCAAGGATTCCGCCAAGGAGAAGGTGTGCAAGGACTTGTTCACCGAGATGGGCATTGACAAGCTGTACCACGAGTATGAGGAGAAGATTGCCGCTGAGCTTAGAGAGAAAATCAGCAAGGTTGACGAGAGCAGAGGTTTCAAGGGCGCCGTGCTCTCCGAGTTCTTGGCTAAGGTCTACAAGCGTCAGAAATGATGTGGACTGTCGTGTGTCGTTGATGGAGATGAGCTCCATGTTTAGAACTTCCATACACTCCAAAAAGTTACGTTCCATAAGTATTTTCTTTGCGTAGGCTACAGTCAGAAGTAGATAAGTTTTCCATAAATAACGTTAAAGAACTTGAGTGACCTGATATATATAGCAGGGTTTGAGCCACTGAAGGGAAGAAGAGAATAAGGGGGAAAGGGTCATGTCCACTCAGCGATGGTCTCCACCGGTGGCAGTATGCTGTGATAGTTTTTCTTTGAATGTGGATGTGTGTGAGTGGATCACATCACTGTGGTGTCTGTGTGTGTGTGTGTATGTGTTTGGTCTTTCAATAATGCAATGAATCAAAGGCGATGAGTATCATCGCTTAAGCGTTCACAATCTCCAACTCCTCTCTACCGGCCTTGGTGTACAAGTACTCATTGTAGTCTCTAGCCCAGACCCACCACTCCCAGATGATGACACCTGGAACGACGACGAACAAAGCCTGGTTCTTAACTCTTCTGAAGACGTTGAAGATGGCAGCGTGGGCAACACCCTTGAGTGGTCTCTGGGCGAATGGGGAGACGGAGTACATGGTCACACCCTTCTGTGGGGTGGAACCAAGAGAACCCCACCATCCCATGTAAGTCTTAGCGTGTGGAGCACCGGCACCCATTTTGTCTGTGGTTTTGTTGTGGTTTGTGGTATCAAGAGACCGTGTAGCAGCGTCAAAGCGTACTTTTCAAGTCCCGCCTCTTGTTTTTTTCCCTCCGCGCAGACTGGCCAAATCGCATTTTCACGCGTCGCCATTGGCTGGATGCGCTTTCGCGAAACACGTGAAAGTCATGTGATCTGGGGCCGCGAAAACCCGGACACCGCCAACCTGATCTCTACAGCGGAGGAGGGGAAGCAGCTGGGCAAAGGGCACCCTCCTGGATTTGCGCACCAGCGGTGGTTCCACTTCGGTTCCACGGCACAAATCGCACGATCCACACGGGCGGCTCACCTCAAGACAATCGATCCATCATCCGCCGTCCGCCCTCCTTCAAGGACACGACATTCTTGTTTCAGCCGCCCATACCACAATTAGCCGCCCACTTGAGATCTCTACACTATCATGTCCAACACAGAGCTGGACCGACAGCTGGAGGAGAAACGACAGAGGTCCACACCAACGAGGCGAGTCTCATTGTTGAGTGAGTCCTTCGCGCTGTACAAGGCCAACCAACTAAGGAACAATGGCGTCTATGTCCCTCCGGAACCAACAACAAGACCATCGAGGCCCGGCCCGCTCCCTGCACCGAAGCCAACAAGCCAAGGTCGGACTCTACCCAATCCAGACTACGATGGATTTGCCTATGAACTTATTCCAGATGAAGAGGATCTGAAACGATTGCGTGGTGAACAACCGCTGAGCAATGTCACCGCGAGAACAGAAGCAGACCCTTCTCAGCTGTATGGTGACGAGATTCTGCCGCCTTCAACCACACTGACCCCAGATTCACTGACGAGGACCCCATCACCTGGTATGTCCAAGACCCAGCTGGCCCTAACGCCAATCAGGTACGATTCGCCCTTGTCAACCTTGAGAAAAGGTGGGTCCTACAACAAGCTGCAAGATGTGAACAAGGTGGGTAAGACCTCCGAGTTGCAGAAGAATAGGTCCAAGACCAGGCTCCACAGAGTATTTTCAGAGAATGAGACGAACAAGTTTGACCCTGTTAATGGGAGAAGAATGTTTCACGACTCCAAACACAGGCCCTTTAAGATGAACCCCTATGGTAACAACGAGAGTGCCAGCTCAAGTTCGTCGAGTATTGCAAAGAGCTACATTCCCTATGACCAAATGAAGAATGTACCACCCAGAGATCCCGCAAAGCTGGACAAGTTTGGCATACTGAACGGTCTCCAAGACGAGTACTTCCCGGACCTTGACTTCCAAGAAGCTGTCAGACGTTGGAACGATGTGAATTTCTTCACCAGCACTGATCAAACGCCAAACTCATCGCTGCCATCTTCAAGCAACGGGACGCCTATTGGAACTTCACATGCTCAGGTCTCTCCTGTGTCCGTGCCTGCAGCCAAGAGAACTGCCGAAGAAGAGGAGGCATTTATCGAGTGTCAGCTTCCTCCAGGGTTTGGAAGCATGAAGTACTCTGAGAGAAAGAAAGTGTTGAGCAAGCTCAGTCTGCACTCTGACCCAGACATTCTCCAAAAGGTATCAAGGCACTACTCTCTCAGCAAGAGCAAGTCTTCCATTGCATACAGATTCAACAAGTCAGCGCAGTCGGAGCCCAGATCGCTGAAGCTTTACGAAGAGGGCGCCGTCGTCATGGATCACAAGTTAGGTCGTATCTTGGGTACAGGTGCATGGGGTGTCATCAGAGAGTGCCGAAGCCAGAGTGCAGCCTCCAACGGCGAGGCGAAGGCCATGAAGATTATCCGTACAAAGAACGACCTTATGAGAACGTACTTCAAGAAGGAAGCTCGTGTGTGGGCCAAGTTGGAACATCCAAACATCTTGCCCTTGATCAGCATGAAGGAGACTGAAGAGGCCATCTTCTGTCTCACTACTAAGGCCTCTGGTGGTAACTTGTACGACTTGGTCGTCAAGTGGGGGTTGTACAGCAATCCACAACCGAAGGCGCCAAGGGCCACAAGACTCTCTGTCACAAGGGAGTACTTGCTTCAAGTCATATCCGCTTTGATGTACATGCACTCAAGAGGGTATGTCCACGGTGACGTGAAGTTGGAGAACTGTTTGATTGATGTTGGTCCACCGAAGTTGAAGATCTTGTTGTGTGATTTCGGTATGAGTACTCAGTTCAAGGTGATTGAGGAGCAAGAAGACATCGTTGTTCACCATATGAAGATGAAACGAAGACCCTCCATCCCAAGGTCTGCCTCGGGTGATATGGTGAGACCTTCGAGCTCTGTGCAAAGGATGTTGACTGATAAGAGTTTGATTCACGACGATACGAGATTGGAGCTGGTCATGACTCCTACCAGGGAGTCAGATGATTCAGGGGTGTTATCCTTCGATGCAAGACCGTTTGAGCCAAAGAGCGCACCAGTTGATGGGCCACCGACTACTCCCCAGATCCCAGACGCACACATTGGATCTCTCCCATACGCAGCACCGGAGTTGTTGGAGGCCATTCCACCACCGTTGGGTCCTACAGCTGATATTTGGGCACTGGGTGTGATGATGTACACCATGTGTGTGGGGATGTTGCCCTTCCAGCATGCCTTTGAGCCACGATTGCGTGCCATGATCCAGAAGGGTGACTACAACAAGGAGGCATTTCACGAAGCTGTCAACCACAACCAGAACTTTATCATGGCTCTCGAAGGTTGTTTGACAAAGGACTTGACCAAGAGAATGACGCTGGAGGAGATGTATACGCTGGTTGAAGGTGCGCCATTGTGAGCGCTGGAAGTTACGAAAGTTACGATGTACTACTGCATTTTGGTATCATGTCGATATGTTTTAATGCTAATGAATGTTTAATGTTAACGAAAAGACAAACGTAAGCTTCATAAGATTCTCTAAACAACAAAAAATTCAAGCGCTTCTGATGGCGGGTTTTTGAGCGTGGCCGAGGGCAGCCATGCTCATCTGTGACTGTGTTCTTCTGAACTCCTGTGACTCCTGTGCAATCTTCAATTCCTTCAACTTAGCCTCGAGGATCGGTGCGTCTCTCAATGTCTTGTTCAACTCCATCAACTCAGACTCCCATTGCAGTCTCTTCTCGGCGTTCAGCTCTTGGAAGGAGTACGTACCATCACCTCTGAACTTGAGGATGTAGTTGTGGAAGTGCCAAAGCGAAGACCTGTGAGCAACTGAGAGCAACGAGATCCCCAGGGATTGTGCATGGACGTACATCAGCTGCTCCATCTGGGGTGACACTGCAGAGGTACACTCATCCAACACGGCAAACTTAGGTTGATGGTAGTACATTCTTGCCATGGCCAATCTCTGCTGGACACCAATGGACAACTCCTCAGACCAGTTTCTCACTGTCTCAAATGGATCAACCTGGGCAACCTCAAGAGTGGAGTCCTTGGCGAGTTCGATGGCAATGTTCTCGTGGAGCAAAAACTTGAGCTCCAGCACTTCCAAAATATCAATCAACTCCTTGTTCGTCTTGTGTTTGTACTTCGTCGATGGATAGATGATCACGTCCTTCAAAGAGGACTTCGACAAGTATGCTCTCTGAGGCAAGTAGAACACATTTTCAAAGTGTGGAATGGTCAACTCACCGCTCATCACAGGCCAGAGACCACCAAGAATTCTGAACAGAGAGGACTTGCCACACCCGTTTGGACCAGCAATCAAGAGGTGATCACCATGTTTGATCTTGAACGAGAGCGACTTCGCCAAGACGATGTTTGCCGGTGTGATCAGCGGAATCTCCTTGAACTCAATCACATCGTCGTCGTATTTCACCACGCCTCTGGAGATGGAGTCCTGGGTGGTGGAGTTGTCAACCTCCAACAAGGCGGTCTTGAACTCCGAGATTCTGCTCATGTATCCAACCACTTGCTGCACCTTCTTTCTCGAAGTGATGAGCATACCAAGTGACGATGAGGCAGAGAGCAACAAACGACGGTTGGTGATGAACGTTGCTGAAGTGCTGTGATCAACAACATCGTTGAACTTGTTAACAAAGATTGGAATGGAGCACAATACCAACCCAGCAGCGCCCCATGTGTACTTCACGATGAAGTCCGTGGCTGTATCGTAGATTGCTCTTGCCCTGAGCTCATAGTTCGTGAACTTCTCCAACTCGTAGTATGATCTGTCAACGATGTCCAGTTCTCTTGGATGACCTCTCAGGAATCCAATCTCCTCGCTGAAAAGCACGATTCTGGCATGTAACGTTCTCACGAGACCTTCGAGACGAGATCTCTCGATGGCAATCTTGGTGAAGTTTGGAGACATGAACTTGAGGAAGAGCGAGGTTGTGTGTGCGATGATTCCCAAGAGCAAGGTGCCTTCTGCAGACCCCGTCTTGGCCAACTCGAATGAGCAGAGGATGAGGTCCAGCGATGGCTTGAGGATGTGGTTTGGCAAACTGGCTATGGAAGACGACAAGTTTGTGACATCTGTGGTGATTCGCTGGTTAGGATCCAACACCTTGTTCTCAACGGGCATGTGCACCAAAGAGTAGTAGTTTGGGTTCTTCTTGTTGATCTCGTGCTCAGCCTTCGATGGCAGGTAGAGCTCCATCAAATCCTTGGTCATGTTCTTGTTGATGTTGAGCGACAACTGGTTGGTGACAAAGTCCAACAATGCGTTAGTCATTGTTGCTGGGATACCGATGAGCATCCACTGCAAGAGCAACTTCATGAACGTGCTTGTGCGCTTTCTGATCATGGCGCTGACCAGCCATCCGTCCAACGCGGCCACTCTGAGCGTGAGAAGCGCTCGGGTAACGAGGAGTGCCAGCTGAATGACGAAGTAGATCGGCACAGAGGACTTCCAGGAGGGCACGATGGTCTTGAACAGGCGGATGAAAGAGTCTCTGTTGACCCTGGACCCTTTCTTCTTCAACTTCTGCTTCTCCTTCGCCATCTTTTCCGCGTCCAGTGCATCTGTCGAGCTCCTTCTCATCTCCTTGGAGCCAGCGACATTCTCAGAGCCAGCTTCCGGGTCTCTTTTGCCCCTGCTTCTCGATGGCTGCGACGTGTTGAAGGAGACGAACAATAGGATAAGATAGGAGGTCTTCAGGATGAGGCCCTTGTGGCGTGTGTACCACTGGATGGCGGGTGACCATTTCGTAAGCTGTTTGGGCATTGTGTGTGACGTTTTCTGTTGCTCTCGGGACTGCACAAGCGACGGATCCGGGCGTGGCAGAGGGCCTCCCTTTATAAAACCCCACGCGGGGAAAAGAGCCGAGGCCGTCAGCGTCCGCAGCCCCGCGGGAAATACACCCGGACACCACTGTTTTCGGTTAAGAGCCCTGCTGTTGCAGCTCGTAGGCGGCGCGCTGCTGGGCGAACTCGGAGTGTGTCTGGCTGATCTGCTCCTTGAGCTCCTGGATGCGCTGTGCGTAGAAGTGCTCGCACAGCTGGATGAGCGTGTAGTCCGGGAACTTCTCGTGCAACTCGTCAATGATTTCCTGCAACTGGCGCTGCGTGATGTGGAGCACGTCGCCGTTGAGCTCGTTGTGCGAGAGGAGAAAGGCCGGGTGGTTGGTGAACTCGGCGTGCACCGTGTCCATCGCGTCGAAGCCGTGCTGCTCGAGCAATTGGCACAGCAGGAGCAGGTCCCTTGTGTTAAGTCTCTCGATGGGCACCTCGTTCTTCATAGTGCGCGCCTGTGCTCTTCGAAGCCACAACATAAACACGCCCCGAAGCCGAATCTCTTCAGCAGCTCTTCGGCCCTCGGCCGCGCTCGGAGAATTCGCGACTTTTCTGTTGCGCTTACCGCTTCCGTTGCCATGGATACCTTAATTTGTGGTGTCCGGGTGTATCACCAAAGGGTAAACAAAGGGCCCGGGCAAAAAGTAAACAAACGAAGTTAGCCGCCATGCCAGCTAGACAGCAGCCTTTCCACGAAAGACCCAATTCGCCGACACAAGACGTCCAGAGCTACGCAATGAGTGGACCTCCACCAGACGGGAACTACGCCTCGGAGCTCAACCGCCAGACCGCTGACAAGGAGAATGACAACACCGGGAGGGTCACAAACAGACGAGAGTCCCTCGGCAAAGGTATCTTGAAGCCGATGACGAAGAAGGACGAGAACCATACCATCCAGCTCCCTCTCAGAGACTCTCAGCAGCTATCGAACCGTCTCTCCCTCGACAGCAAGACCTACAGAAGACGTGTGTCATTTGCTCCCGAGGTTACGCTCCACAAGATCGAACTCGTGCCCCAGTCTGCCTCTCCAGAACAACGTGTCCCAGCAAGAAGACAGACGATTGCATTCACTCCACAGACGCCAAAGCAGCTTTCCCCACTTCGGTCTGAGTCTAGCGACCGTGTCTTTCAACCAGAACACAACATGTACGATAGCAGTGATGTTGAGATGGAGGATGCTACCAACGTTTTCTCCTCGCCTCACAAGGCCGGCCCTCCATTCAAGATCCACTCCGACAACTTTGAGGATGAGTACACCGGAACCGTGGATATGAGCATGACGAAATACGGTACAGGAGTTGACCAAGATGAGGAGGACACCATGGATCTCACCAAACCTCTGGGGAACATCCAGTTGGTCCAGTCATCTCTTCCTGTCGAAACCAATCCGCTCCCTGGTACACAAGGGAGTTTACAGATGTCCTTGGAGTCTGAGCAATCACAGGGGTCTCAGAGACTGTTTGGGTCCATTAAGTCTCTCTTTGGTGAGGAAGAGGAGGAAGAAGAAGCAATGGAAGAACAACAACCCCCGGAGCCTGAGAAGACAGGGGACAACGATGAAGACGTTGAAATGGAGCTCACTGAACAGATCTCTCTGCCAATTACTGTTACTCCAAGGCCAGAACCACGTCCAGAGCCGAGTGAAGAGGCCGAGGAGACAATGGAACTCACAACACTCGCGGATGCTTCGATGGACAGAGTCACCCTTCAGAATACGCTTCTGAATAGAGACCTTCAGGCAACTCCAGAACGAGATGAAACCATGACTATGACTATGATGATGGACCACACTGTACATCATGACCACAACCAGACAATGGACCAATCCATGGACCAAACCAGAGCTGTTGGCTCGATTCTCTCCAACCTCAATGCCAATATCAACCCATCTCAGACCGATGAGGAGGGCTACGAGACAGCTCAGGACATGACAGTGGACGAGACAAGGCTTCCAACAACGATCCAGGTCCGTGCTACACAAACGACTCCACTGAAGGCCAACAGATCCCATACATCCGAGACTGGCTCTCCAATGTCATCCAAGAGAAAGGAACGCATGGAGTCAGAAGAAATCACGAGCGAGTTACGTGCTCGTATCAACCTCTTGACGCCGAAGAAGAAACGGAGAACCATGTCCGTTGATGATCTGCAAGCCACCCAGTCAGCGGAGAACACTGTGTCTCTTGTGCCGTTCGAGCCTGTCGAGAGCATTCTCTCTACTCAGATTCCGTCATCGCTTGAACTGAAGTCCTCGTTCACACCACTCAGATCATCTAATGACCGCAAGTCCGTTACTGGTGGTAAAGTGGAGTTTGCCTTGACACAGAAGATTCCATTAGCACCATCCCATGAACAAGAAGAGGGCGCTGAGGATGATGAGTACACGCCGGTGTCTCTCTCTCAGTTCTTGGATGACGCCTCCATCGTGTTTTATGACAAATTGGAAACTTGCCAGGATTTCACTGTGGATTTCAAGACCAGTGACCCGCACCCACCGGCTCCTACTACCCTTGACTTTGCCATTGCCAAAAACACCAAGATTCCTTGGTTGGAACTTCTCACGTTCAGTTGTGATGAGCTTCGAAAGAACGTGGAGGAGCTGAAGTCGCTCTTTGACAACTTTGACTCCGAGTTCTCTGAGGAGAATCCAAGGCTTGTTCGTGAGTACTATGAGAGCAGGAACTTAGGGTACCAGCTACAGCTGGGCAGTCACATGATCCTGATGAAGCAGTACGCCGACTACACCGCTCAGCAGTCCTGGTGCCTTTGGAGAGAGAAGCTTCTCGATGAGTTACACATCCGCATGGAGAAGAACTTGTACACGCTTGTTGAAGATGAGAAGGTATTGGAGTCTTGTTTGACAAGGGCCACCGAGATGGAGAGTTCCTTGGTGGATGAGAACGCCAAGCTGGATGCTGAGCTTGAAGCTTTATTACAGGAGAAGGCTTCAGTTGACTCCCCTGATGCTGACAGGTTGATTGAGCTCCGCGGTGAACTTTTGTCCAAGTTGCAAGAATTGGAGAAGGAGGAACAGGAGTGTGAATCCCTTGTCAAGAAGGTGGAGGAGCTCTTTGTGAACGTTACGAATACTTCTGCGTTGGAGAACGAGCTTGAGGAGTTGGACTTCTACGTCAAGAGACACAGCCAGGACCCACAGGTGAGGTTGAGCAGGGACCTTGAGTTGTTTGAGAATATGCAAAGGCTCTCCGGTGTCAAGCTCGTGCACCTGAAGGGTTCTACGATTGTTCTGTCGCTCATGGACTCTGACATCAAGTTGACTATGGATTTACTGAACCGTGAGAAGTGTCCAGAAGTCTGGTTGCCTGAGAAGATGTCCCTGGTGGAGCAGGTATTCTTGAACAAGTACATCACAGCCAACAAGGACATGGAGACGCGGCAGTTCATCAAGGGTCTTGAGAAGCTCTCTTTGTCGCTGCGCAAGTTTGAGTCTGATTTGTTTGGAGTTGGTCTCTTGTGTCCAAGCCAAGTGACCGTCTCGGATGGTGTCACTGTGAGTCTCATACAATTTGACAAGGAGAAGAAGTACAAGGCCAAAGTGGAGATAGTGTTTGACGAGCACTCGATGCTGAACGGGTGTTCTCCACAGCGGGTGGAGGCCAAGTTGGTATACGGCAACAAGCGGATCAACAACGAGACGGTGTTACAAGGGTTGAAGGACAAGATGACGAGCGGGAGTTTCATTCAAAGTATCAGAACACTCCAGTTAACGAGGTGAAAAGATCTACTGAACAGATGTTATTCGCAACAGCAAATTGGTGAATTGATTGATATCGTCCGTAGTGAAAGCAAGTATATATAGTAGTAAAAAGCAAAAGCGTATTGTTTGGTGTGTATGGGTGATCAAACTGCAAGTAATGACGGTTTGACACCATATCAGAAAAGGGAGGACAGCGGGATATTCAAGATTGATGGGCATGAGAAGTGAGAGATCTGATCACAGAGGTGAAAGAAATGACAAAATAGTATGAACGCCTGTCCTGGACGTAAATGTGTTCTTGAAAAGAGTGTATTCCCGCCTTGTGTGGACCCACCGGTGTTCAGGCTACTGATACCACTCTGGCTAGACATCGGGGGAGAGGCACACATAATGGGGGAAGGAGCAACACATCTTTCAAGACACTCCTCTGTGGATGGAAACTCTCAGAAAACGGGGGGGGGGGAAAGGCATGAACGATAAGCGGATGGGAGTGGATAGGAAGGGGGAGATATGGCAGTCAAACAATCAAATCAAACAAGCAGCTTACAACAAAAAAGGAGCCACGACAGCAGCGAGGGCAACGGCACCCTGGACGGCGTAGTGGCCTGCAGCGGCACCCTCGAAAGTGGAGAGCACGGCAGAGGTGGAATTGGAGGCGGATGTGGTGAAGTGGGCGGTGCAGCCGGTCTGAGTCTCGCATGACTCCTCGCCAGAGACAGTGGAGCAGGCGGTTCTAGCGGAGCAGGAGGTGATGGTGACGACGGTGGTGCTGCCAGACGAGGCTGGGAAAGAGGTCTCAGCCAAAGTACTGCCAGAAGATACTGGGGTGCCCTGGGATGTAGTCTCAGAGGCCACGGTGGAGCCAGAGGAGGTGACCTCAGTAGACTCGAGGGTAGACCCGGAAGAGGTGACCTCAGTAGTGGTGGAGGCCTCAGTCACAGTAGATGGGACAAACGAGGAGGAAGAAGGGGTGATGGTGGAGGTGATCTCCTCGGTCACGGTGGAAGTGGTCTCCTCAGAGCTGGAAGCTGGCTGGGAGGTGAACTCGAGCGAGGAGCCGTGTGGGGTGGTGGAGGAAGCCTCAGAAGAGGATGGAAGGGTGTAGGTGGAGGTCGTTGTGGTGAAGATGGTGGTGGTCTCCTCCTCGGAGGTAGAGGTGGTGGACACCTCGGTGGACTCGAGCGTGGAGGTGACCTCAGTGGTCTCAACCTCGGAGGTCTCGCACTCTGTCGTCTCCATTTCCGTGGTCTCCTCGTAGTGAGTCTTGGTCTTCTTGTGGTGGTCACCGGCCTGGGCAACGGTGGCAAGAGCAGCCGTAGCGAGCAAAGCGGTAGAGAACTTCATCGTTGAAATGCGTGGAGTTGCTACAGAGAGAGGGTGGCACGCGGGAAGACGGCCGGGGCAGAGAAAAATATTTGGATTTATATAGATGCTTTCGAGTGGGTTGACCCACGCCTGCCTAAACTTGCTCGTGCGTCGTCTGAGATTACGTAGATCTCCCTGTGCAAGCGGATGTGGAAAGAGAGAGAGAGAGAGAGAGAGAGAAAAATAAACTTTCTCGCGTTTCGTAAATTTTATTTTACGCCGCCACCCGCATTCTCTTATCGGGTGTTGTCATCTCCACACTTTATTTTCGGGACCCGTCTATTGTTCTCTAATGGTGTCTTCCCCGCCTGATGAGAGACTAATCAACTGTGGGCGCTGCAACAGAGATATTAAGGGCACCGAGCAAAAGGTCATCGCCCCGTTTTGTGGCAAATCCTTAGGCCCACAGCCGTTGATCTACCGTCTTCTGAACCAATGAATTCAAATAACTACTACAGGAGTCGGGCAAATACACACACAGACCACATAGATAGAGAGTGTCACTCGATGCTCTAAGCATCTCTAACACACACTCCCATATTTTTTTGTATCTTTCTTTCTTTTCTCTTTTCTCTTTTCGAATATGACAAAACCTCGCAGCACGACAATCATCATCCGACAATCACTGCTGGCTAGCCAGGGCACCGAATATCTGGGAGAAGTTCTGGGAACCGCGACCCTGCTGGTACTCCATGGCAATCATCTCCAAGAAGGAGAAGCCCGTCGAGACTGCAATCATGATGGCGCCAGATTTGCCCTTAGCGCCCAAAACGTCCCCGACAACGGCAGCGACAGCGAGCACGGTGGCACCGGAGACAGCAGCCACTGGGATCACGCGGGAGAGCTCTTTGGAGATGGAGATGTCTCTGCGGCCAGCGAGAGAGATGCCCTGCTCTTTGAACTGTGTGGCAATGTCCCTTGGCGAGGAGCCCGAGATGAGGCACCACACGTTGGCAAAGTAGGCGGCGGAGGCAACGAGCGTGACGAGGTACACCACTGTCTTGAGTGGGGAGAACACGGACTGGACCAGAGAGGCGGAGGGGGAGAGGAAGTAGAGGATGGATGGGGACTCAACGACAAACTCGTTGCCAAACCCTGTGGAGACGTATGGCCCCACAATCTTGACAATGATGTTGGAGCTGTCGTTCTTGAGCACGAGGTTCACGAGGGTGTAGCCCAGGATGTTGAGGTAGAAGAGCACGGAGTAGGCGAACATCAATGGGAGGGCGCCGGTGTAGAGGAGCTTGATTGGGTACACGTTGTTGACGGATCTGACTCTGTTGGATCTGATTGGCAACTCAATCTTGAACGAGTGCAAGTAGATAGCGAGGAGCAAGGAGCCGACGGTGACGTAGGCCTGGATCAGGTTTGGGAGGTGTGGTCTGGTGAAGGCCTCGAGGATGGCGTTCTTGAATGGGATGGAGCGCACTTTGCCAAACAGGTTGAGCAAAGCACCCTGGGTCTCCCAGCCTCTGGTGGTCTTGACGGAGCTGAAGCCGACAATGTCACCGACAAAGTTGGTGGCCACGTTGATTGTGACAAAAGTCATTGCACCTGAACCGAAGCCGTAGCCTTTGTCAATGATCTCAGAGGCCAAAGTGAACACGACACCGGTACCAACCAACTGCAAGTTGATGAGGACAATCTGCCATACGCTGAGGTTGTAGCCAAAGTAGTTTGTGGCGATGAACACGTTGGTGAGGACAAAGTACTGGAAGATGGCAAACAGCTTCTGCATGGTCTGGAAGAGCTGTCTGTCTGTTCTGTTGGCGAGGTTCACCTTGAGCAGCTTCTGGCCAGCGAGCAACTGGAACACGAGCCCGGAGGAGATGATTGGGAAGACACCAAACTCGAGGAGGGTGCCTCTCTCTGCGGCGAAGGCTGGGCGCAAGAAGGCGATTGGGTCGTTGGACACCTTGGCCCCGCAGATTGGGAGCTGCGAGAGGAGGTAGAGCAACGAGGTGCCGAGCGTGTACATGATCTTGTCGTCAAAGGAGAGGTTTGGCAGCGGGAGCTCCACCTCTGGGAGCAGAGGGAGGAACGGTTTGGCCAGGTCAATGAGGCGGACTGGGTGGAAATGGATAGTTAGTACGTGGGTTTCTTGGAGAGAGAGAGA
>JAJMKQ010000312.1:0-38231 GCA_030569395.1 Petasospora rhodanensis
GGTGTCAAGAGCTCAGCTGTCATGTGTTCGCACGTGGCACAGCCCCCCTTGTCAACCATCATCACCACCTCCTTGGGAGGACAAGCCCCACTTCTGACACAAACCCGCACAAAGGAGGCGCACGGGGACCCTCTGCCCATCGCCATCCCGGGCCATTTTCATTTCCGGTTTGGGCAATGTTTACACATGCACATGCACCGTTGTCGAAGGGACGCTAAATATAACCGGGGCGCGGGGGTGCGTGGCTGGGGGTAGCCCTCCTTCGAGTAGTAGCTATAAGTACTGGGCACATTGTCTCTCCTCCTTTCTAGTATTGCCTTACTCCCCACCAACAATGCTGTCCATCACCGCCTTACTCGCCCTCGCACACGCCACGGCCGTGCTCGCCACCACGTCGTGCTCATCCTCATCGCAATGCCCCGAGTCGGCGCCTTGTTGCAGTCAGTACGGTGTCTGTGGCACCGGAGCCAACTGCCTTGGAGGTTGCAATCCACACTACTCGTTCAAACCAGAAGCGTGTATGCCCATGCCCGTGTGCAAGGACGTCAACACCACTCTTGGCACACAGGCCTTCCCAAACTTGGAGGAGTACCTCGGTAACCCTGACGACACGGACTGGATCTACACCGGATACACAGTGAACAGTACTGACGATGATGCGCTGCTCATCACGATGCCAGAGGACTCTGGTGGTACCGTGCTCAGTTCGTCGAGATACATGCTTTACGGGAAATACGGTGCCACGCTCAAGACTTCGAGAGGAAGCGGTGTCGTCTCCGCCTTCATCTCCTACTCTGACTCCATGGACGAGATCGACTGGGAATGGGTCGGCTACCAGCTCGAGATCTCCGAGAGTAACTACTACCACCAAGGTGTCCTCAACTGGAACAACTACAAGTACATCGACACCTCCGACACGTTTGAGAACTACCATCTCTACGAGGTGGACTGGCAAGAAGATGCAATCACATGGTACATCGACGGTGAGGCCCAGAGAACGCTCAAGAAGTCAGACACGTACAACTCCACCACGGGCACGTACGCGTATCCGGAGACACCGATGCGTGTGCAGTTCTCCCTTTGGGGTGTCACTTCCGCTTCTGGTGTGGGGACACAGGAGTGGGCTGGTGGTGTTGTGGATTGGGACTCTGAAGATATGCAGAATGAGGGGTACTACTACGTCACGATCAAGGATGCGTACATCCAGTGTGCGGATGCTCCTTCTGCTGTGAAGAAGACTGGGTCTACGGCGTATGTCTACAACAGTACGGAGGAGTACAATCTCAGCAGTGTCATGATCACTGATGATAACACTGTGTTGTGTTCGCAGGATAACTCTGGTTTGGATGATAACGATGGTTGTGCTGTTTCAGAGAAGTCGTCGTCTGAAGAGTCATCTTCGTCGTCTGAGAAGTCTTCATCGTCTTCTTCATCTGAAGCCTCTTCCTCTTCTGATGTCTCATCTTCTTCTGAGATTTCTTCTTCCTCTTCGGCTGAGATCTCCTCCTCTTCTGAGGCTTCGTCTTCTGAGGCTTCATCGACATCTGAAGTGTCATCGTCCTCCGTTGAGGCATCTTCTGAGGCCTCATCTGCGGTAGCCACAACCAACAGAGCTGCCTCCACTACATCAGCAGAGGCATCCACCACATCACTCGCCGCAGAATCAACAACAGTCTCCACATCAATGGAGGCCTCCTCATCTGCAACAGTGAGTTCCGCCACAGACAACGCCGCTGCCACCATCGCCGCCAGTGCCCTGGGTCTCCTTGCCCTCCTGGCGCTCTAAAAAAAAGACTATTGTAATCTCCATGAATCCTGTAAACTACATCACTTTCTGTGTGTTCATAGCGTGTCATTAAAATTAGTGCTCATCGGCATGCATCTTCATATGCTGAGCCATATTGTCCGCCCTCGAAAACTTCTTGCCACAGACAGTGCAGTCAAACGGCTTCTCATTCGTATGCAAACTTCTGATGTGTCTCTTGAGATGCTCCTGTCTTCTAAACCGTCTCAGGCAGAAACTGCACACAAACTGCTTCGTCGCGTCGTACTCCAAAGTCGGTTTGCGTCCTCTTCTCACCGGTTCGTTCTCAGGTGCAATGATTGGAAGACTGGCACCCTCGGGTAATGGTGGTAGGATCACCTCGTCCCCCTGTGGTTCGAGCTTCAACTCAGACTTACTGCTCTTCTCTGACTTGTCAGACTTGCTGCTCTTCTCACTCTTCAGACTCTTGAGGCTCTTCACTTCAGCCCTGTCGGACTTGCCCTCCACAGCCTTCATCTCATCGGGGGTGGAGGATCCACCACCTGGAACCATTCTGCGGAATGAAGAGAGCTTAGACTTCTTCGGAACAGCCTTCATATCAGAGAACAACGCACCGTAGTCTGGTGAATGCTTCTCCACACCATCCCCTCCACCTTCCTCCTTCTCATCAATCTTATCCTTCTCTCTAGACTCCACGAGCTGGTTGAAGTTGTACGAAGACGAATTCATCGACGCCATAGAGATCACCCTCGTCAACTCCTCATCAAACTCAAACTTCATAGGCGTCTCCATACCCTCCTTCGTCACCGTGATCTCAGGCTGTGAAGAGGAGGCCTGCTGGTTCTTGCTCGAGCTGAATCCCAATCTCGCATTCGCCAACGCACTCACAAGACTCGACGTTGTCGTCTTCTTCTTCTTCACCGGACTGTTCGTGAACTCCTTCACACCCTCCTCGCCAGCCTCTTCAGAGACATTGGGCAACGTCTGCACCAAATCGGGCACCTCACGATGCGTAGAGAGAGGGTTTATGCTTCTGAGCGTGAATCGACTGTTTCCCGGCCCACTGTTACTGTTGTTGTTGCTCTTGAAGATCGAGGTGATGGAAAACCTGGACTTCCCGCCATTCTGTGGGTCGTTGTCCATCGGCTGTGGTTGCATCGACAGAGAGTCAAAGAACTCAGAGGACGTTCTGAACTCGTACGATGTCCGTGATTCAGAGGCAAGGGTCGCGCTGTCTGGGTATAACACGCTCAGGTTGTCCAAGTTGCTCCCGCCCATGTCCCAGTTCAGCTCGTTCAAAAGGGCATCGTTCTGGTAGAACTGGTTGTAGTCGTCTTGCATGATGGGCGTGGGTGTGTCTGCAACGATGGGGCTTCCGTCTTTCGTGGAGCTCAGGTTCTCCGTGGAGAGCGGGAGACTCTGTTGGAAGAGTCCCATCTTGTGGTTTGTGGGATGTAGTTGTCCATGCTGTGTGGTGTGGAGCGAGAGCTGGTCCTGCATCGGGAGAAGCTCCTGCGATGGGTCCTTCAACTCAGCTTGCTCGAGGAAGTTGAACATGCCCTCGGACTCTGGTAGGCCTAGGAACATGGACCCAAGCTCCAGAGAGTCGTGCATGAGCCCGTCGTTGGTCTGCTGCTGTTGCTGCTGGTCGCTGTCCAGCATTTGGGTGTCAAAGTCCATGGCTGCGGTGGCGATGGAAGCCGGAGTGAGATAGACCTGATAAATGAATGTGTGGCCGATAAAGCTTGGTGAGGGCAGGTCGCGTGGACTGTTTCTCTCTGGCCACTGGTGCTTTGACTGAGTGTGTTTGTGAGCGAATTTTTCCCGCTCGGTACTGCCGGCGCCAGCTCTTTGTGGAAGATCAACGCTTGCTTCCCATCGACACATCACCGCACCGCACTTCTCGAAACCGTTCTGCCCGCACGGGTTGGCCGGTGGGCTGTGCGGCGGTGCCGGCAGGTGCTTCGCTTGTGGTGTCCGGGTGTTTTAGATTACGTCATCCGTGCCTGCGATTTCGCGACCGGTCGCGGGAACTTCGGAGATGCAGCTCGGCCCGAGTTGCCGAGGCCATGTAACCTCTGCTCTACTGGACCTTCCAATCGTAACATTTCGTTCATTCGTTTCACAAAATCAATAAGCAGACAAACAGTATAAAAAACACACACCTCATATCAGTCTCTCAATCAACTCCTTCACCTCGTTCTCAATCAAAATGTAGAACTTGTTGTTGAAGCGGTCATCATCAGGCAATCTCTCCTCCCTCAAGAACTTTGTGATCTGGGACTTGATTCTCTGCAACTCGTGCTCCTTGTAGCCATCATCCACATTGGCCTGGTCTCCCAAAATACCGCCAATCCCGGTGTTCTGGTAAAACCCGACATCACTCGTCAATCCACCGACAAACATGTCACTCAAACTCACAGAGCTGAGTGGGTTGTACTGCTGCTGGGCAAAGCTGATGGACTGCGTGTTGCCTGCAACGGCTCTCATCGTTCTTGGTGCAATCTGCGAACAGGACGTTGTCTGGATCGGTGGGAAGAAGCTGTCCGGTTTCTGCTGCTGCTGTTGTTGGTGTGGAACCTTCTCCTGAGAGTCGTGCTTGAAGATGCTTCTGCTGTTCAGTGGCTTGGGGATGATCTGGTCAGTGTAGAGTGGGTTGAAGTCGATCAAGTTGTTGTTCGTTTCGTTGCGAAGGTACTTCAATCTCAAGATCTGGAACAAGTATCTGATCAACGTGAAGCAGTTCTTGATGATGGATCTCTTCTTGTTGTCAAACTTGATGAAGATCAAGTCAATCACCTTGTCCAACAAGTGGTATCTCACATCATTTCTCAACTCATAAGTCTTGCTGTCACGGTTCTTCTCCAAGTCTGAGATCAAGTTCGTGAGCGTCAACACAATGGCATCAAATGGCAAGTTGTTTCTGATCTCCCAGTTGAAGCGGTTGTAAATGTCATCGTTGTTGCTCTTCAGGAACTCGTACAAGTAGTGCAAGGAGGCAGGGATCAAGTTGCTCGACAAGTCATCGTACGAGTAGTGTGTCAAGTTGGCCTCTGGGTTCAAGTACGACTGATCGTTGGTTCTGAAAAGAGCATCAATGCTGAACTTGGATCTCTTGTTGTTCACCATCTGGTTGTAACTGTTGTGGAAGATCTGGTTGTTACCATCCTCATTCGTGTTCAGTACGTTGGACAACACAATCTTCTTCTGGAGCAACAACAAGGCACGGTCACAGTACCCGTTGAGCATGTACTTGGCCCAATCGACAAACGTCTTCTCCTCATAGTTCAACTTTCTCGTTCTCTCCACATTCTCCAAGTTCATGATGGATGCGTTGCAACTAATGTGAAGGTCCAAGATCTTCTGCTTCAAGACTTGGATCGTGTTGAATGGCAGAATCTGGATACCGTAGATGAATCTCGTCAACTCGTTCAAGATCAAAGAGTATCTGAACTTACCGTTCAAGAAGCATGTCTCATAGTGTAGCACTCCATTCACATACTCAACTGGCAACGACGTGTCAAACTCGTCCAATCTGATCAATGGAGTCGACATCTGCTTCAAGGCAGTCATACAGTCCAAATAGAATATCTCCCACCACAACAATCTTCTCAGTTGAACCAAGGCAGGATCGTTGATGTTGTGGAAAGTGGCAGGGTCTCTGTGCAAGTTGATAGCCTGTGCAATTCTCACCAACTCACCAATGTCAACCAAGTGTGGGTTCTCCAAAGTGCTGTGGATGATCACCGTGGCCTGTAACACACGGAGTGAGTACTTGTATGGGTACTTGATAGCCTGGAGTGCGGATCTGGCAACCTTCAAGTACTTGTGGATCTCGTTACTCAGCTCAAACTTGGTGATCTCGTCGTAACTGAACTCGAAACACTCAGCCTTGGAAGCAGCGTACAACACAGCATAGAGAAGCACAACGAACTCCATCTTGTTGTTCAGCGTGTTCTCCCAGAACGCATCATGCTCTTGCAGGAACTCATCCATGTCAATCAAGGGCAAAACGTGATGTATGCTTGTAGAGTAACGTTTCACCAACCCGTAGGAACGCTCCTTCGATGGCAAGGCAGAGTAGATCTCCTCCAACTTCCAGTTTGGTATCACATGTGGCTTTCTCAGCAAGATCACCGGCACGGTCTGACTCTGCAAGTTCAGAGGTTGTGATGATGAGTTGGTGTTGCTAAACCCGCTGGCAAACACCTCCTGGAGCCCAGATCTTGGCGTCGTTGTCGACGTCTGTGGGGTCTGTCTCATCGAGAAGTCGTTCAGGATCATGTTGCTCAGTGGTTGGCCTCCCAGTGGATCGTATGGAGATTGTGCCGTGGAGTGGGCCTTGTCCGTTGGTAACACTTGTGGGTTGTGGAGCTTTGGAGGAGACATGCTCTCGTTACTCTCAGAGCTATCAGAGTCAGAGAACGTCAGACTCTTCTCCTTTGGAGACTCGCCCTGCTCTGAACCGGAGTCTGGCATGATGTGCAGAGGAACTTGTGAGCTTGACCCACTGGCGTAGTTCACCTGCTGTGGGAGAGGCGCTGGTATCTGGCTCATTGGCTGTAGTTGTGACACAGGCTGTTGTTGTTGCTGGTGGTGGTGATGGTGATGATGGCGGTGATGGTGTTGGTGTTGCGTAGCCTCTTGTGGCTCTGCCTGGACCGGTTGCGGAACGGATATCTGAGGTGACGATGTTTGTTGAACCTGTGTTTGTGGCATCATCGGTGAAAGCTTCTTCGTTGGCTTCTTTGGCTTTGGAAGGGGAGTTTGCTCCTCAAATGGTGGTGGGGACACTGACGACACCACGAGTGTCTTAGCCTTCTCAATGTACTGCTTCAGTTCCTGCTTCTTCTTCTGTTCCACCTCCTTGTCGAGATCCTTGTTCTTCTTGCCTCTGGAGACTCTGTCGTTGACAAAGTACTTGCACTCCAGGCCGTTCTTGGTACAGTTCTGGCAGACGGGGTGTTCTCTCGAGCACTTCACCTTGCGCTGGTGGCAGGGGACACAGGAATGGATCTTTCTCTGGCGGACCTTCTGGATCTTGTAGACCTTGCCGTCGCCCATGACGAGGGCGTTCTGGTCCTTCATTGGCACCAGTTTTTCTTCCATCTTGGGCGGTTAAACTCTTCTCTAGTGTGGGGCAGGCAGCTGGCAAAAGCAGTGGAGCTGGAGTCAAGAGAGTCAAGTGAAGGAAAACACGGGAGTCTCAGAGCCGGCGTGGACGAGAGTGAGGGAAAACCGGTTTTGGAGCGGTTGGCGGTACTGGAGAAATCAGAGAAGTGATCGGTCTCTGGTGTGGCACAGGGCGCTTAGCGTGTGAAGGGCGGTGAAGCGGTAAGCCGTGGCAGGTATAGGTCTGGCGCTGGCGTTCTCGTCGAGCCCTGTTTGGGTGTATTTAGCCGCTGGCGTTGGCGCGCTCTTTGTGGAGGCCGTCTGTTCTGGCGTAGCCGTAGCTCAAGGGGCCCTGGTGGGGTTTTTGAGCGAGGAGAAAAATCTGACGAGAAGCGGGGCGGGCGCTGGAGGGGCCTATGGGAGCGGCAGTGGCGGTGCAGTAGCGGGTGGAGATGCTCTGACAGGCTTCTGACAGCTAAAGGCGGGCGTGTGTGCTTTTGGGCGGTACGTGGGCGGCGGTTGGGGGCTGTTGGAGAAGGAGAAAAGAGGGGCACTCGACCGGGCCGGACGTCGTTGGAGTCCAAGAAGAAACGACGCCCAAAAAGCGCGACACCGCGACACTTGGCGGTCCAATTGCGCGCGCAATTACCACAACAGGTAATTTTGGCAGTTTAGGTTGTGCCTTTTTGCGCAAATCCCCAGGTGTGTACATAGCGGAGACTCACAACACATCAACCTGACAGCTCACCGGTCATTCAGCCTCTGCCCTATTGGCTGGGACACCGTCTCCAAATGCCGAAGTGTGTACAGCGAGATACATAAGAAGTCGAGCTAACGTCACCCTGCGCCATCTACAATTCGAGGAGTATCGTCATAGGCAGCATCTGTGGTTCCACTTCTATATACACCCTCTTTTTCCTCATCCCCGTTCATGACATACACCGTTCAAGTGATAACACACAACCAACCCAAAGTCGCATAGACAAGACCGACTGGGTAGATAGCAAGGAACACTCTTCCTGGGAGGACACCGTGCACCTTCAAATTCACGGTGGCAGCGTACAATGCCCAAGCGACGAACACGACGTAGAGAATAGATCTCACAAAGCTGAGCTTGATGAAAATGGAGGTGATCGAGAGGAGTAACACTGGGAACAAGGCGTAGCCAGTAGTAGAGAGAGCGTTGAAGAACGAGATGGTGCCACCGAGGAGCTGAATGTTGAGAGCCAGGATGGCTAATGTGGACCACACGAGGGCGAACACTCCAGAGAACACCTCAGATCTCGATGAAGATGGTGAGAGTAGGCCCAAGATGACAGAGAAGGCCAGGATGAACATCAATGGACCCCAAAGGTCCCAGTCGAGCTTCTTGAGCTCCGAGTCGTCGAGTGGTGTGTTCTGAATATCAGCCTCCAAGTCCTGGCCGAGCTGGTCGAAGTTGATGCCGACGTTAATCCCTGAGTTTCTGGCGGCAATGAGCAAGTTGTGCTGCTGCACCTTAGCAAGCTTGGACAGGGATGCAGGCCAGACAACGCTGAACAGTCTCTGGCCAATGGCTCTCAAGTCTCTCTCCAGAGTCTTCCACACAGGCTCATCAAGCGTGTCACCCCCTGTGAAACTGTGTTCTCTCACCTGTTCATTCTTCAAGATTGGGTTCAAAGAGGAGGACAAGTCGATGTTTGGTGTTGCGAACGATGTGAAGTTGAAGAAAGAACTGGAGCCAGCACCATTGGTTGTGTTGGCAGGCTGCGTGCTTGCCTGATACGTTGGAGGCTGTGACTTGGATGGAACATCCGGCTCGACAGTATCTGGTTCGAGAATGAAGTCGTCGGCGTCGTCAGGGTTCACACTGACCGGTTTCCACTCCTTCGGCATTGTGACGGGTGATTGGCTATTGGCTGGGGGTCTGGCGGGCGGCCAAAAAAAAGTTATGGGTTGTCCTTTTGTTGTCAGTAGGAAGGCAACGGTTTTTCCTCACAGCGGGTTTTCCACTAAGAGATTGTTCACATCCGATTTAAATCATCATTTTAACAAGAGGATCGAACCCGCGACACTTCTTTCGTGCTGTGACCACCTGGCCACAAGGAAGAAAGATTCACGGGCAAAAGTGGCAGACCGGCCGCGTCGGGAAAAGCGTAATCGCTCATAACCTTGCCGCCTTTGGCAGCGGCTTTCTTTCCTTCCTCATTAAAACGATCAGGAAACCATCTACAACAGTTCAAAAGGTAGGAAGAGTAGCATTAAACAAATGGAGTGACAAAAAACACAATGAAATATGAATATAACACAAAAAATAAAAGACAATGAGACAACAAAACAACGTCCACAAACACAACAAAAGGTGTTGACATGATCAAGCAGTAACTTACTCGTACACAATCTCCTCTCTGTAAGAGTACAAAGAGTCAGATTCGTACTTCTGAGCCGACTTGGTCTTGTCAGCGACAACGGCAGCACCTGCGGCAACAGATGCGGCGGCTGCGCCTGTGACAGCGGCAGCGGTGGACTTGGACTTGTCAGTCACGCTCTTGGTGGTATCGGTAGTCTTGGATGCAGTGGTGTTGACAGCCTTCTTCACTGGTGTGGCAGCAGTGGAGACAGGTTTAGTACTGGTCTTCTTCACTGGGGTAGCGGCACGGCTTGTCTTTGGGGTGGATGATGGAGATGGCTTTGGAGAGCTTCCGAACAACTTCTTGAAGAAGCCTCTCTTCTCTGGCTTTGGAGCAGTCTTGGTGGTCTTGGAAGGAGTGGAGGTCTTGGAAGCGGCAGTCTTCTTTGGTGTAGAAACAACTGGTGTCTTGACTGGTGTCACTGCAGCAGCAGTTGTAGATGCAACTGGTGTGGCATCTGTCTTATCCTCCTTGCCCAAGAGCGACTCTGTGACATCTGGAGTGATCTTCTTACCCGCGTTCTTTGGGTCGAGTGTGACAAACTCGGCGTCAGTGGCCTCCTCCGCAGCTGGTGCCTCGGTGGTCTCAACAACTGACTCCTTCGTCTCAGCAGCTGGCTCCTCGGTGTTCTCAGCAGCCTTCTCCTCAGTGGACTCTGGGAGAACTGAAGAAGCAACAGCAGCGCCAATACCGGCAGCAACAGCGGTGGTACCAACAACAGCAGCAGCAGCGGTAGTGGCAGCAGTACCCAAGGCACCAGTGGCACTCTCAGTTGAGGCCTCAGCCTCCTCAGTGGCAACAGCCTCTGGTTCAGCTGGGGTCTCAGCCACTGGCTCAGCTGGAGTCTCAACAACCTCAGCTGGAGTCTCGGCAACCGGCTCTGGAACAACCTCCTCCACAGGCTCTGGGATCTCCTTGGCAATCTCCTCAGTCTCAGGAGCAGCTTCGACGGCGGCAACAGCAGCAGCGGCAGCAGCAGGGCTCACAGCCTCAGCAGTAGCAGAAGGCTCAACCTCCTTTGGAGTCTCCGTAACACCAGATTGGACCGGAGTGGTTGGCTCCACGGACTTCAGTGGTGTGCTTGGCTCCGGAGTGGCCTCCTTAGAGGAAGCGGCAGCGGCGGCAGCCTTCTTCTTCTTCTTTGCAGCTCTCTTCTTGGCGTTCTTCTTAGCATTCTTGCCCTTTGGAGTGGCACCGACACCTGGCTCTGGAGTTGCCTCACGGGAAGAGAACTCCTCATTAGACACAGCGGCGGACAAGGTCTGCGCTGGAGTCTTGAGTGGAGTCTCTGGGGCGGTGGAAGATGTGTTGGATGTGGCAGAGGTCAAGCCAACTGCAGCAGTGGCAGGGGCAGCCACGGCGGCGGCACCCAATCCCTTGGACTCTTCTTTGGTCTCGGCCTCCTTCTCAACAACTGGCTCTTCAACGGCAGCTGGATTCTCAACGACTGGCTCCTCAATAGACTTCTCCACAACTGGCTCTTCAGCAGCTTCAGCGGTCTGTGGTGGAGTCAACAATGTGGCAGCAGCATCTTCTGGCTTAATCTCCTGGAAAGTGGTGTCATCAGCAGTAGCAACAGCCAAAACCTCTGGCTCCTTAGCAGCCTGCTCTGGAGAAATCTCCTCCAAGACGACATCAGGCTCAGCGGCAGAGACAGCGACAACTGGCTCCTCGCCATCCTTGATAACCTCGCTGGTGAACTCTGTCCCGGTCACGTTCTCAATCTCAATGTCTGGCTTGACAACGGTTGGCTCGGCAACTGGCTCCACTGGCTCGGTGTTCTCCTTGTCAGACTCCGTAACTTCAACTGGAGTCTCAACAGCAGCTTCTGGAGTCTCAACAGTCTCAGTTGGCACCTCAGCCTCTGGAGCAGTAGCTGGAGCCTCAGTGGTCTCAGTGGTCTCGGCAACTGGAGTGACGGCATCAACAGCCTTCTCAGTTGTGACCTGGGCAGCAGGGAGAGTCTTGGATGCGGTAGCTGTCGTCTTACCAACAGTGGCAGTAGCAACAGCTGTAGCGGCAACAGCTGTAGCAGAGGCAACACCAACAGCAGCAGCCACAGGCTTCTTAGACTTGGACTTGGTCTTCTCATCCTTCACCTCCTTCTCCTTCTCCTTCTTGTCCTTCTTCAAACCAAAGAACCCGGAAATTCTTCTCTTGGTCTTCTTCACTGGAGATGTCTCCTTGGCACTAACCTTCTTGACAACAAGAGCACCCTTTGGAGCTGGAGAAGCTGGAGTAGCAGTAGCAACAACTGGCTCCTCAGTCTCAATGGTGGCATCTGGAACAGTAACTGGCTCAGCCTTCTTGGAGACGCCGTCAATGACCTTGGCATCGGTGATCTCAGCAGCTGGGGCACCAGAGGCGGTTGGCTCAATGGACTTGACAGTCACGTTGGCAACGTCGGAGTCGGTACCAAGAGTGGCTGCGGTGCCAGCAGCAACGGTGGCGGCAACAGCAGCCATACCAGCAGCAGCCTCGTTAGCCTGAGAGGATTCCTTCTCCTTCTGAGCAGCCTCAGCAGCCGCGGTCTCAGCAGCGGCAGCTTCAGCAGCGGCAGCAGCCTCGGCGGCCTTGGCTTCTTCTTCGGCCTTCTCCTTGGCGAGTCTTTCCTCCTCAGCGGCCTTCTCCTTGGCCAATCTGTCCTCCTCTTCGGCCTTCTGCTTCGCGAGTCTCTCTTCCTCTTCTGCCTTCTCCTTAGCGAGTCTGGCCTCCTCGGCGACACGAGCCTCCTCTGCAATACGAGCCTCTTCGGCGAGTCTTGCCTCTTCGGCAATGCGTGCCTCCTCTGCCAATCTGGCCTCTTCAGCCTTCTTAGCCTCTTCAGCGATACGTGCCTCCTCGGCCAATCTGGCTTCTTCGGCAAGTCTGGCCTCTTCAGCAATACGTGCCTCCTCGGCAAGACGGGCCTCTTCGGCAAGACGTGCCTCCTCAGCGATTCTGGCTTCTTCAGCAAGTCTGGCCTCCTCGGCCAATCTTGCCTCTTCAGCAATACGAGCCTCTTCCTCAGCCTTCTCTCTGGCGATGCGCTCCTCCTCTTCCTTACGGAGACGTTCCTCTTCTTCGAGTCTCTTTCTCTCCTCCTCTTCCTTGCGGAGTCTCTCCTGCTCCTCATCATAGAGCTTTCTCTTCTCCTCAGCGTCGGCCAATCTGGCGGATCTCTCCTCCTTCTGGGCCTTGACGGCAGCGAGCTCCTCCTTGAGCTTCTCGAGACGGGTCTTGGAGTCATCGAGCTCACTCTCGGCAGACTTGAGCGAGTTGGTGGATTCAACGACAGACTTCTCACTCTGGGCAATCAAGGCGCTGTTCTCTGCAATGGCGGCCTTCATCTCTGCAATCTTGGACTCGAGTTCGGTCTTCTTGGAGGTGTGCTCGGTGTTCACGCCCTGCTGCTTCTCCAAATCACGGTTGTTCTGGGTCAATTGCAACTGGAGCAGCTCGAGCTTGAGTTCGTACTCCGACTGGCGGGCATGCAAAACACGGGTGTTGATCTCGTTGCGCTTCTGGGAGATGACGCTGTCGTGAATGGCGGTGAGGTTCTTCTGTTTCTGCTCTTCAGTATCGCGCACGGTGGCCTCCTTGTCCTCGACGAGCTTCTTGTCGGCTGCCTCGGTGGTTTCCACGTGCTTCTTGTTGGCGTCCTCAATCTCCTTGTGTGTCTTCTTGTCGAAGGACTTGATCTGCTTGTCCAAGTTGGCAATGGACTTTTCAATCTCAGACACCTGGCGGTCGTGCTCAGAGTTGAACTTCTTCTTCTCAATGTCGAGTTTCTTCTTGAACTTGGCAAACTTGGAGTTGAGTTTCTGCTGGTCCTTAAGAGCCTCGAGTTCGAGCTTCTTCTGGTGTTTCAGCTCTCTCAGCCTCTGCTGCTCGGCGGCCTTCTCGTTGATAGCCTCGAGATTCCCGCTGAGCTTCTTCTGGGCAATGGCGAGAATTTGGCTCTCCGGCATCTTCAAACCACCGCCGAGGTCAATGATTGGCTCGAAAACTTCCTTCTTCTTCTTCGGGGTGCTCTTGGAAGCAGCAGATGCGGCAGCGGCGGATGCTGTGGCTTCTTGAGTGGCATTGAGCTCCTTGGCCTCGCCGTTTGCCGCTGGCTTGCTCAGCACAGCCCCTGCGGCGGCGGCGGCCTCTGGGTCCTCCTTCACCGCTGGTTTCTGTGGAGAGGCGACTGGTGTGGAGCCATTGGAGGTGGTGGTGGACTTCTTGGACTTTGGAGTGGTGGTTGGGGTCTTCTTCTTAACTGGGGAGTGTCCTTGCTGTCTGAATGGGGACACCCACTTGTTGTCGTCACGCACCGAGTTGACGGTCTTGCGGAAGGCGCTTGCCGGCGGCTTCAGCGGTTTGGTATCTGCTGGGGCAGTGGACATCGGTGGATCTGGGGCGGTGCAATGGGCGGTCGGTGATGAAGGGGAGAAAGGCAAAAGTGGGCCGCTGCTGCAATTCAACATTTCGGGGCCTCGCCGTGAAATTTGGGGCAGGGGCTGCCAGCCGTAAATTGTCGGTACGCGCACGACACCCGGACACCACTCGCGTGTTCCCAATGCGGCCGTGTCTGAGGTCTATGCTTTTGTTGGGGGTTTGAGGCGGTGCTGGTGGAACCACTCGGAAGAAGAGGTAGTCAAATGGGTCACGCGGGCCACGATTCCACGGAGGGAGCCGCCCATGCCTGTTGTGCGCGGGAATGGACGGCTGCCCTGAAGAGAAAAGCCCAAGCGGCCGCTGTCTGAGGCTGCGTCGTGCGCGTACCGGACGTTTTCTGGTGGCCGGTCGACGTGGGCGCGCGGCTGGCTGAACTTGTTTTGTTGTTGTTTTGCGACTGCTCTGTCTGAGAGACGGTCTACAGCTCATGGTTCCTAACACTCAGTATCCACTGTTGCACTCGAGTCTAACGTCCCAACGTCTCAATTGGCCATGGCCTTTTAGTCAGATCCCACCGCTAGTCACCGGCCGCTCAATCAGTGCCTGACTTGCGTGGGGATCGCTTCTCACTTCAAAAGCCCAGTAGATCTGTGTTCCATGTCTCCCAGCACTGACAGCTCTTGAAGTCCAGAGCTTGGGTCTCAGTGGAGCCGATCTGTGGTGCTCCTGAGGCAATCTTGACAATCTACGGCTCTTCTCCCTCTGTTCGTAATCAGCTCATTACTCTGTAGGTACTAAATGTCGTACTAAATTTAGCTGTCCGGAATCTATCAAATCGTGTACTCATGAATATGCTTTCTGTGATTCGAGCCACATCATTTCTCCGATGATGACGAGCGCTTAAACACCTCAATGTCAATCCTGAGCACCCTCAGTCTCAGTAATAAGTACGCAATGGCTCTGTACACCACAGCAACAACAAGCAACGCCCCAAAGTAGGGCTTCAAGTTGTCCACCCTCAATCCATACGTCTCCAAGATCACCTCACCATTACCCATCACACACGTCCCATCAGCATTCATCGTCGAAGAGTCACACGAGAACTGCAAGTCATCAGGGAAGCCCATGTTCAGCAGGATGCTCATCGCGTACTTCAGCGGCGACATGTAGTTCACACCAGAGAGGAACGAATCCATGTTCAACGACATGATACCAGCCATGAAAGTTCCCACAGACAAGATCACACTGACTGCATTAACAGCAAACCCGGGCTCCATGAAGATCGTATTGGTGATGATCCCCAGCGACTCTCCACATAGCAACACCACCAACAAGCAGTACGACATGGCGAAGAACATCTCAGCTGTGCGTGGGAGGCCAATGATCGGACCAAAGAAGCACGACGTCATCATTGCGGCGATGCAGTCAAACGGAATCTCAATGAACAAGTAGGCGAGGAAGAACGGGAGCACACCGTACACCCTGTCATCGTGCTCGTGGTAGAAGTAGTTTCTCTGCTGCGGATAACTGGCCAAGTTGTTGAGCATTCCGCAGAAGTAGAGAGACGACGACTGTTGGATGGCGCCGAGTCTGTTCTGGATTCCAACATAGTTCGTCTTCAAAGGGGCCATGTACAGTGCGACAACGACACCGAGACCCAGTGGGTTGCCGAGCTTGGCTCCGTAGATGGCTGAGTTTCTCATCGTGGTGAGGAAGAACTGCCGTGTGCACTCTGTCAGAGCAATCAGGAATCCAGCCTGTGTTCTGATGTATGTCCCATAGAGCTGCTTGAACTCGGCGTCCGTGAGCTCCCTTGTCTGTTCTGGCGCTTCTTGTGGCTTTTGTCTCCAGGTGTTCAAGATCAGATTGATCCTCGACTTGGACTCCTCCTCTTTGGAGATGGACTGAGAGTTCACAGATATCAGATCCAGGATATGATCAGCACAGTTGGTCAACCTTGGAAGTGGATACCCCAGCTTTTCAAAGTATGGCACAATTTCACTCTGCAGTCCGTTATACCCAACCTCACCACCTTTAGCCAACAGCAACACCTGGCCAAACTTCAAGAAAAGATCCGTACGAGGCTGGTGGATGGTCATGATCACCGTCTTCCCCTCATCAGCGAGATTCTGCAAGATCTCCAAGATCGTTGACGCGGTGAAGCTGTCCAATCCAGACGTAGGCTCATCCAAGAACAGAATCTTTGGGTCGTTCAAGAGTTGGATACCAATGCTCACACGACGCTTCTCACCACCACTGATGCCCTTGATGAACTCACTCCCAATCATCGTGTTGGCACAGCCTTTCAGACCAAGTTTGGCAATCACATCGTCCACCACGGTCTGTCTCTGGCCCTTGGTCATGTTTCTCAGTCTGAGATTGGCAGCCATCGTTAGTGTTTCTCTCACACTCAGTGTGTCGAGCAAGTGATCGTCATCCTGTGACACGTACGACGAGATGGAGTTCATCATCTTGGTGCTCACTTTGTAGTTGTTGAAGTAGATGTCTCCGGTAGACTGATACTTGTTCATCAAATCAGACGACAAACGACCAGACACGAGGTTCAGCAACGACGTCTTACCAGATCCCGAGGGACCCATGATGGCATTGAGCTTGCCGGCTTTGAACGTAGCGTTGACGTTATTGAGAATGACCTTCTGCTGTTTGCGTTGCTTGACACTGAGGGAGATATCCTTGAGAGTGACGTCAATCTTGTCGTGCGAAGTGTCTCTCTTGTTCACAACAGCTTCATCCAACGCTTCCTTCTCTCTGACCTCTCTCACTTGTTTCGACAACGACACATCCACCTTCTTGAATGTGAGGAACAATGCAGCCACTCCGTAGAAAAACATGCTGAACGCCAGCACCACAAACACACTTATCACAATCCAATGTTCTCTGTCAAACCCATAGTTCTCCAATAACGCATCACCGCTGTATGACTCACACTCGGACTCGTCACTGTATGGACAGTCACCCATGTATCCCTTGAACTGGTTCACCATCGCCGCACCGAATGCATACCACAAGTACGCGATGTACTTCGTCCAGCGAACGTACACGGGCATATGCTCAGCGTTGGCAAAGAACCCACAGGCAAAACTCTGGAGCGTGTAGAGCAAGTTGGCAATCAGACTCGTGTTGGCGTAGTTTCTCGAGATGGACACAGCAAACATCGCACCAGTCATCGATGTGAGATGTAGTAGAAACACGATGAGCCAATAGATGAAGAACTTGGATGCTTCACGGTCCAGACCGTACATGAAGAACGTGATGACGGAGAAGATGAACGTCACCACGATGTCCTCTGTGAAGAGCTTGGCCAAACGGCGTGATATGAGGAACCCCGGTACGGAGACACAGTGGTCAGAACGCTCACGATCAAAGACCTTGATATCTGTGTGGCAGAGTCTGAACGTCTCAAAGAGAATCATGAGATAACCCTGAAGGGCACACGTGGAGTAGATGGCACCTGACACAGTCCTGATGCCAGCGAAATCACCACCAGGTTTGTAGTACACCCATCCACAGATGATACCCATAGCCAAGGACTCAGCGAACAAGGAGACGAGCGTAGCCGTGTCTCTGATGGTAAGGAGGAATGTTCTCTTGGTGAGAATACTGAGCTCTCTTGTGAAAGGTGCCTTCTTGACCACAATCTTGCTGGATGCCGTAGGCACTGCGAGTGGTTCGAGGAGTGGTTGTGCGTGGTTCTTCCACCGCGATGCCATCTCGAGCACCCGTGCCATGTCCTCTGTCTCTGTCTCGGTGGTCCGTACGTCCACTGATGTAATGTCAATGAGATAGTCTGCTGGGTTCACGTTGTCTGGCACTTCGTATCCGTAGTTTTGTTTGAAGTAGGGGAGAACAGCCTCCACATCGTGTGCGTAAACCGTACGGCCCTTGGAGAGAATGCAGAGTCTGTCAAAGAGGAAGAAGATGTCCGAGCGTGGCTGATGGATGCTGATGATGATCGTACGGCCTCTGTACGTCAAGTTCTTGAGCGTTCTGATCAACAGGTATGCGGAGTGTGCGTCCAATCCGGTGGTGGGTTCGTCGAGGAAAATGAGCGATGGGTTCGAGAGGAGCTGGATTCCGATACTCACGCGTCTCTTCTCGCCTCCTGAAAGACCCTTGTGTGTGGAGTCTCCAACAATGGTATCTGCACAATCCTTGAGTCCCAACTCCAAGATCACTTCCTGGACAAGCCTCAGGCGTTCCTGCTTCGTTGTTGTGTCGGGCAGCCTCAACTCCGCCGCGTAGCTCAACGTCTCACGGCATGTCAAGTTGGGTGAGAGGACATCCTGTTGTACCACATAGGCACTTCGTACACAATCTAAGGAACCTCCATTGAATGTCACTGTACCGGTCTTCTGAAGTGTGGATCCCCCGCTTGATCTGTCTGCGAGAACGTTGAGCAATGTGGTCTTTCCCGATCCGGATCCACCAATGATGGCCATGAGCTTACCCTGGGGCACATCAAATGAGGTTTCGTGGAGGATTCTCGTTGTCTGTGGTCCTTTCTCTGGATCTTCATTCTTCTTGCGCCTCCATCGCGTCAGTGCCGATGGCTTTGTGGATACTGATAAGTCCCTGACTTGAACCGATACCGGATCGATCTGGGCAAAGGACAACAGCGGGGAGAAGTCGTCCTTGGGCAGCTCAAGCACACCTTCAACCTGCTTGAGTTCTGACATATGTTTATAGCTGGACTAGTGGGAAAGCTTGACTGAGGAAGGAAACATTCCATGTTTCTTAGCCTCCTGGAGAGGGCAAGTCCACTTGCCCGGTCTCGGAAGCTCGGCGTTTGTTGGGCAGGGCACGCCGTATTACCCGGACCAGGATGGCCGAAGTAGCAGGGTTTTCTCCCTCCTCTCCGACAATACACGAGGGAGAGGGACAATCATATCATCATTGATCAGACCAGCATCAAGGAACACTCCAGTTCTATCGTCCCTCTTCCCGTCACTCGGCATATCGCATCATCTGTAGTCACAGGCTTAACAGCGTTCGGAGCAAAATAACACCCGGACACCACAAAGTACGAAGGGCGAAGGGTTCAGACCCCTTCTCTTCATCATCTCTCTTCAATTGGGGGATGTCCGATTTTAGACCTTGTCAGGTAACACTCACTACACTTCAGTTACTTAATAATAAAATAAACATAACTTAAAAAAATAAACAAAGAAAGGCACAGGTACCAGACCCGTTCTCAGGTGAGAGAAAGCCCAATGTATGACAAGCGGAGCTGTACAAGTGAGCCGCTTGTAAACCCCACATCGCCATCAATGAATCAGACAACAAAAAAGAAAAGATGTGGAACACAAACAATGAGAATGAAAACCAAGTAGTATGATGTATGAGTAATGAATGTGGATGGGAAGAGGAGGGAAAAGGCGTAGTGTGTCAAAGAGTAGTATGTCTACGGAGAAAGTAGAGAGGTAAGGGAACAATGATGAGAGCACAGACCGAATGGTGGAGAGTGAAAGAGGAATAAAACATGTCAAAACCATGAAGAGAGATTGAAAGAAAAGAGAAAAGGAGATAACACACCATAGTTGTTGTGAGTCCCCATCAGTAGTCCATCTCATCCTTGATGGAGCCAGCAGGAGCTTCAGCACCGTCGAACCCACGGCCCTTGGACGTTTTGGATTCCCCATAGGTTGGAGTCTGTGGGATACTGTAGTACATGTAGTATGGAGCCGCTGGCATGACACCGGATGCGCCCATGGCCGATGGTTGGGTGAACTCAACAGGGACAGAGGACTCAGGGTAGTAGTATGTGTAGGGTGGGTAAGTTGGAACACCTGGGAAGGATGATTGGTCATAGATCATGCTGTCCTTTGGCGGCATATAGTAGTAGTAGGAGGATGGAGGTGGAGGTGGGTGCCCCATGCCCTGGCTGTGTGGGAGGTGGCTCAAGCTGCCTCTGGCTGGTGGCTTCCCGTGGTGAAATGCAGTCATAGATGGGTTCATAACTTCATCATGGTGGTGCTCAGATGCGGAGACAGTCGTGGCAGAGAAGACTGACTTGGCCTCGCCGTTGGAGGAAGAGTTCAGAGTGTGGTTGCTTGGAGAGGAGAGCGGCGTGTTCTTGCCAGCAGAATAAGCACTCTCGTCCTTTGGAGGAGTACCGTGGATTCTACCCAAACTGGCAAACTGTTCACCATCGTAAGGGTAGAGCCTACCAGCCTTCTCATGACTGAAAGACACTGAACGACCAGGCTGAACCTTAGCTGGAAGAGGCTTACCAGAAATGGATGGCACACGACTGAATCCGGCACCAAAGTGGCCCATTGGTGCTCTGTATGATGAGTCTGACGATACTCTTGAACCAGTACTGGCTCTTCTCACAGGCAAGTTCACTGGTGGAGGTGCAAGGTTCAATCTTGGAACAGGCGATGTGAACTTCTTCTTCTTGTGGTGGAGCTCACGGTACTGAACATGCATGGTCTTCTCCATGAATACTGCATGATTCTCCCGCTCAACAGCAGCAGCGGCGGCCTTGTCGTTCTCGAACTTGATGAAGGCAAAGTTGTTGCCTGGTCTCATCACCAACACCACCTCGGATACTGGACCGTGCTTGGAGAATCTTTCACTCAACAACTCTTTGGTTGCCTTGGAGTCAAGCTGGCCCACAAAGATGGAACACTTGTCAATCTCAACCTCGTCTTCTTGGTCGTCCTTGTCAGCAGGGCGCTCAATGTTCTGAGCCCACTCAACAATCCACTCCGGGCTCAATCTGAGGTTGGCATAAGCTCTGATGGCATCGTCACGGTAAGCAAACTTTGCAAACCAGGCCTTGTTCAAGTTGGACTTTCTGTACGAGGTGTCGTTGTTCCCAATCATCTGCTCAATCTCGCCGTACTTCTCCAAAGTCTCTCTGATATGCTTCAAAGTGATGTCGTAACCGTTGCAAGTGGCAATGTACAAAGTGCGGTTTACCTTGGCTGGCTCGCAGCGGATGGTTCTGCCGTTGAGAGTTGTATGCTGAGCCTTCTTCAAAGCCAACTTGGCATCCTTGTCGTTGGTGTACTGAACAAAGGCATATGGTCTGTTGGCTGGATCTCTCAACACCTTGACCAAAGCCAACTCACCCCACTGGCTAAAGTGGTTGGTGACGGACATGGACAACTCGTCGTCACTCAATGAGGCGGCAAGACTGGCAACAAACACACATGATGATGGGCGACCACGGAAGGTACTCTCGTCGATCTTCTTGGTTGACTTCTGCTGTGCTGGCTGGGTAGTGTCGATCTCGGCCTCTTCGTCATCTTCGTCTTCAAGATAGTCAAACTTCTGCATCTCGGAGTCAGACTCAGAATCTTCGGACTCGGACGAGGAGAACGATGTTGGCATCAAACTGTTGATAGACTTCGGATCATAGTCACGGTTCAATGGCGTCTTCTCGTACTCCTGGAGTCTCTCCAAACCCTCCTCGATGCCCTCGACGACGGTGATCAAACTAGGCTTTGGCGTCATGGTAATGCAGTGGTTCTTGCTGTCCTTCTTCTGTGTAGCCTGAAGGTGGAAATGCTTCTTGTGCGAGGTGGATGGACTGAGATCAAGATCTAAGAGTGCGTCAGCTCGGGGTGTGGAGCTTTTGTCAAGAGCGGTTGGTGAGCTTGTTGTGGGTAGATGGTTGAGCTTGTCACGGTGAAGCGAGCTTGCAAAGAATGGAGCGCTAAAGATGAGACAGACATCTCTGGGCAGGAAACGTATGGGAAAAGGGTGGGAAGCGCCTTATTTATACTGTTCAGGGAACAAGAGAAGTTCTTTGTTGGGGAATCTTGGGCTTGGGTGGTGGTTTGCATTCAACTGTCAGCCCGGGCCAAAATTTTAAAGTTTCGAGGTGCGCTATCGACACATGCCAGCGATTTCGGACACGAGACAAATGCAGACAAATGGCTCTAAATCTCTCAATTCTGGCTCTTACGGGAAATGAAAGAATATTAGTGACGGGTGGGTGTTTCCAGTCATATCAATCTAGGTTTCATCCAAATTGTCCATCAGAAAGCAAAGCTAATCGTGCGAACAGTTGTCCGTTATCGTCAAGTAGTATCAAAGCATCGCATAATTTTTCAGAGATATCGCACCCGGCAACTTCCTTTGTCTCTGCGCTTACCTCTCAGATCTGCCGTTTTGTACTATAAGCTCTGACCAGACTTCGCCTGTCATGCAGACTTTGCATGACCTGTTTCCCTGCCCTACAGTGGAGGTGAAACATCTGTCTTCGACTTCTTTTTTCCAGACCCTTGGACGACCTTGTCCACACCACGGAAGAGGATCAGTCATCTAACTTGGCATGAGGCTGCTTCAGAGTGACCCACTGGTAACCTTTGAGTCTATGTTACTAAAGCAGCTTTCTCACTAATCTTTGCCCCTGTTGTCGGTCTTCGAGTCTCCTTTGTGGTATTGTTTTCGCCGTAGATCGTTGTCCCCTCTATGCGTAGTACCATACCGCGCATGTGCGGTGGCTGGATTAAGAGTACTCACCATTGCCCCTACACATGGGGCTTTCCTTGTAGTTGCAAGTGACCCCGCAATTGCACACTGTCCTCGTCCGTCTGGAAAGTAGTGTCTTCTCGGTTGTGTGGCCGTTTTGCTCCTGGGGATCTTATCGGTCGGATAAGGATATCGCGCATCACGTTATAATGAAGTCTTTGTAGCAAAGTCTCTTTTGCCCCTCTGATACAGCGATGTAGTGTAAACTATCTCTATTGCTCTGTCTGGTGGAGTGCCTAGGCTGCTCTAATCCCGTGGTTAATCTTGAAGATCCCCTCAACCCCTATAAAATAAGCTCCATTGTCCTGGTGACTGCAGTATGCGTCTGCCCAGAGACGAGATTACTGCAGATCAATGCAGAAAGGACGCATACCTGGAGATCAACATCCGGTGTTCGCAAAGACATAGACTTGATCACTGGTAAAGCTCCTCCACTTCAGCCATCTGTCATCATTCACACAGAAGCTTTGGTCACTGGCTCTAGCCGGTATGCGCAATTGACATACTCCGAGGGTTTCTTCGGAGCCGTGGTGTACTCCGCCGCTCTTGTCCGGCAGTGTGGCTACGTTGTCACATTTGGCATGTCTTAACGTACTCTCCTTTTCGCTGACGTATGGCAGAATGTGACCACCCTATAGAGTTCTCTGTTACATATGTCTATGAATCTCTGTACAACTTTGTCTCGTCGCACTCGCTCTGATTGGTGGCTATGGCTAGAGATTCGCACTTGTCTCAACTGCAGTACCAGCCGTGACTTTTGTTTTAGGCAAACACAGATCGCTAGGCGCCTAGGTCCATAGCTCACACAGATTGTATGCCCGATCCGGACTTTCATCTGAGGTGGCTTTACTTAGGCCTGAATCATGTAATTACGACGTAGTCTGCCTGTAGCTGTTACCTACTGTGCCAAAATGCCATTGTAAAGAAGGGAGTTAAGTAGGAAGCACAGCTTCTCAGGTAGCCACTAGACTAGAATTCGTATGCTAGTCTCTATGAGAGGATCTTTGTGTGTATTTGCAACAGCTGTGGGTGAGTGGGGAAGTCATTTTTGCTTGAGGGAACTGTGCGTCAAATTTCTTTTGACTATGCAGCGATAACATTAGGCCCATGTTGTCACTGTCGTACGTGGCACCAAAGCAGGCTAGTCGCGGACAGCCTACTTCACGAGATAGATGAGCACATAAGCTGGGTGTACTTAAAGTGGTACTAGCTGATCTCCATCTACACGCACACCGTCTCTGTCTGAAGGCTGGCATATAAGGAGCTTCTAGGGTGGAACGCACATATCCAATCTTGCCCAAACTGGCTTCTCTCCTTTGTATAGACCACCAGCTGATATTTTGTTTAACGGCGGGTGGCTGCATTTTCAGGGTATAAAGAGGTTGGCTGCAGAGAAATAGTCCGGGGTTGGGCAAACGTGCCTGCCAGACTCGTAAGCATTAGAGTTTCTCAAACTGAGACAAGGCGCCATTGGCCCCCCTCACGGGACTGTTTGTCTCCGCCAGGGGCACTCGCAGCCTGCGCGGCAACCTAACGCGGAGCCCGGAGCTGGCACGTAACACGTAACTTCCAGGGACAAGCTGGACTTTATATAGATCGCATATACTGCCTCGATAGTGACATGATATATGTCAGCAGCGTTACCATAAAAGGCTGGTCCGTAGTGGTAGAGTCAAACAGCGCCACCAAAATATATGAGACCAATCCAATTGACAAACGCACAGCGCCCCGGGGTGTGCTGCCTGAGCGGGGCAGACCCATCTTTTTCATCTGTTGTCCCCGAAAGCCCAGCACGTTCTATATTTGATACGAGGCCAGAGCTGCCTCCGGGTAGCTGTAGTTATGCATCCAGGCTCCACCACGGGACTGTGATTTGGGCAGCCGCTCACTCTTTTTGCCAATGATAAAGAGCAGCTTTCCATGAGATGGTCAGCTTGTCCTTATCAGTTTACGAGAGCTCATCACCTTTAGGCGCCCCGCTCCGCGCGTACTTGAATCCAGGCGCACTCTCTTACAATTCAATGATACTACGTAGTGAGCAGCTCTGTAACCTTAATTTTGGCCGTCGACCCGTATGGCGCTGTGTTATCCGTGGATGGCCGGGGATGGATTGGAGCGATATCTTATCCAGAGTGTCGTCCACAAGTCGATATATTCCTAATAGGACGGGAGAACGGGGAATATTGAAGCTCGCAATGCAACGTTGGCATATATCCCGGCAAGCTCATAGGTTAACACACGGGTTTGATATACTACTTGAGCGTTTAGGCGCGCGGTGGTATAATGTCTTTGGGCGGGGCACAATGCGAAGACAGGCCGTGTACCCGTGGTATTTGAAGACCCCAGTTTTGAACACTGTACTCAAGCCGTGTTGTCGTCAAACCTCGGCTGTAAGCCGGCAGTGAGCCGTCACATATCGACGGCCCGGCGGCACCCTTGTAACGTCTTGTAACCACGGTGAATATGACTAGTGGTTCCCGGTTGTGACACATGATCCTAGCGGTGAGCACCTATCGCTCTCCAATCTCCAATGAAGCGCGTTCACTAGTTAATACTTCCCCAATTATAGAGCAAGCTATCCTCTTTGCAACTCACCAAATCATGAGCAGATCAGACCCTGTATCCCTGGAACCACCCCGCGGCCGGACAGACGCCTCTTGTGACAGGTCACAACACCCGGACATAGTGATATTTACACCCGGACATTTTCAAAGAAAACCCGGACATTTTCTGTGTCTTAACTTCAAATTGAATAAAAATATGCTGATCTGCAGGTATACAGGAAGTTGAAGAGACCTAGATTTGTAAAATCTCCCAAATAATGTGGCTTGCTATCTCAAATTGAATAAAGAGGTCGTTTTTGAAAGAAAATTCGGAGACTTTTTCAGAAAGAGCATATTCGGTCTGCATTTTGAAAAGTTCAGTTGAAAAGCGTTCACTACTTAAGCTTCAAAATTTCAGATTTTGAGGGTTCTGAGGTATACATCAATCTAACTTCTTCTTTAGCTATACTTAGAGCCAGTAAAAATTTATTTTAATCACATCCAAACCGTACTTCCAGCTGATTTATTGGTTTATAGCGGGTGGTGTCTGGGTGTTCGGAGCGGAGCTCGGATCCCGCCCGCGTTATCGGAGAACTATCCGCCAGATTCCGGCGATGATCGGGCGCGTCGACGCCGAGGAAGTTGGAGTCGAATTCAACTTTGTGAACGAAACTCTGTTCCCTCCACTTCTTCTCCACCACCTGCCACATACATCCCTCTATCCACAATGTCCTTCATCAACCCACTCGAGGCCTTCCCACAGCCAGACATCAAGAACTTGCTCCTGTCCCACTATCAGGGCAAGTCGTGGGATGAGCTCCCAACTCCATCGTTCTACGTCAAGAAGAGCGTTGTGCAGGGAAACTGTACCAGAATGCTCAAGAGAGTGGAGGCCATGGGTGCCAGATTCAGAGGCCACGTCAAGACACACAAGACCAATGAGATTACACGTATGATGATGGGTTACGACTTGCCGGAGTACGAAGGTAAGAAGCACTCGTCGATCGTTGTGTCTACCCTCAAGGAGGCATGGGCTGTGCTCGACTTCCAGGAGAAGACTGGTGAACACGTTGTCGACGATATCATCTTTGGTCTGCCAAACTTCAGCAAAGAGAGTTTGACCCAGGTGAAGGAGCTGAGAAAGAAGGTCAAGTCTTTCACCATCCTCTGTGACTGCCTGGAGCAGATTCAGTACTTGCAGGAGTTCGATGCCGCTGACCCACAGGAGAAGCCGTGGTCCGTCATGGTCAAGCTTGAGTCCGGTTCTCACAGAGCTGGTATCAGCGAGGACGGATACTTGGTCAAGGTTCTCGAGGAGATTCTGAACGCTAAGAACGTTTCCCTCTACGGTTTCTATGCCCACTCTGGTCATTCTTACGCCTCTAAGACCATTGAAGAATCCGAGATCTCTTTGATCGGTGAACTGGAGACAGTCAAGCACGGATTGGAGGTTCTCGAGAAGGCTGTGCCAGCCATGGACCTCAGCAAGCTCATTGTTTCTGTCGGTGCTACACCAACCACACACTCTTTGGAGCATCACTTGTTCCAGCAGGCCAACGAGACCATCGCTCATATCGTCTCTGAGATGAAGTGCACTTTGGAGTTCCACGCTGGTAACTACCCAATGTGTGATTTGCAGCAGGTGTCCACTGGTTGTGTCACCGAGGACCGCATTTCCGGTGCTGTCATTGGTACTGTTGTCTCCAAGTACGCTGGAAGAAACAACGAAGTTGGCGAGCTCCTCACCAACACCGGTGTGATCTGCATGTCCAGAGAAGTCTCTCACAAGTTTGCCGGTTTCGGTCAGATCAGAACCAAGGCCGACTACGGTTCCTGGAAGCTCGACAGAATGTCTCAGGAGCATGGTATCCTCGCTCCAAACGCTGGCGAGAAGGCCGAGTTAATCCCACTTGGCACCAAGGTCAAGGTGCTGCCAAACCACTGCTGTATCACAGCCAACTCCTTCAATGCTTACTACATCCTCGACGAGGAGGAGAAGGTCGTTGATGTCTGGATCCCATGGAGAGGTTGGTAATTGCCGACACTAGACCTGCGAAATAGAGATAGATAGAATCAAAGAAGAAACAGATGCATTGAAACTTCTGTAGACTTGTTGATCAACCAGAGCAGCCTCAGCAGAAATTAGAAGCACCGCTATCAAGGTGGTGGGAAGGCCACGATGCAATCCACAGCGCCCGCAATCGGGGAGAAGTGGCGTCTCCACGAGGGATCGGCCGGCCCCCAATGCCAGCTAGGACGGATGACCGAACTATAACCTCTCCTCATCGACTGTAATAGTTGATGAAGGGAGGAGAGAAGGGGAGAGCGAAGTGGTGGAAAAAAAAAGAAGGTGGAAACGTTCGTGGAAAAATTCCCGGAAGCTGGAGCCCAAGAGGAGTCGGCGTAAGCGTCGTGTCGACAGCACGCAAGTTATGCCAGTGGTTACCCAGCACCGGGCGAAAAACTTCAGAGGGCGACGACACTGGCGCATCGTTGGCGGGCGCTTGAAGGACCCCACACACGCAGTTTCGGCCTCACTAGACCTGAAAACCCGCTTGACGAGGGCCCACAGATCCAGCATTGAGCGTGAGTACCGAGTTTCGTTTTGGAAAACGAACCCCAGACACAGGAGATCCAAAGACTAACTCTCCGCATAAGAAGATGCCCACGAACTGGTCCGACATCTCGCCCACCATAGGCCGGGACCTGCTCCTCTCCACTCGCAAGAGCAAGATGGAGACCCTCGAGAACATCGCTTTGCACATTGACTCCGTCACAGAGAGCACAGACGACTCCATTGGCCAGATCCAGGAGCTCATCCTGCTCAACTACGCCCATCTCACAGATCCAGCATCGACAAAACTGGCCACCAAGATCCTGATAAGGACCCTTAAGGTCAAGCCAGAGTCCATCAAGACAATCATCAAGGTGCTCACGAAACTCACTTTGAAGTACAGATCTGTGGCATTGAGTGACATGTCCATCGTGTCCTCCTTCATCAGCGCCATCATCACCACTTTCGCTTCTGACGAGGTCATCGAGTCTGTGATCCAGGACATCATCGCTCTCCAGATCCAGGTCTTTGAGATTGTGTTCTCCACCCAGTCCGACGAAGACAGCAAGCACAAGGAGAGAATTCGGAGAGCAATCCTCAAGTCCACGAGAAAGGCCGTGTCGAAGCTTTCACAAGACCAAGTCTCTGCCTTTGTCAAGGCTGCGACCGGATCCAAATCCTCAATTGAGTCCGTGATCAGTCTGCTCGGTGTGCTATCGTCCTGTGATCTCTCCAGTGACGACTCAAAGCTTGTGGTTGATTACTATGTCAAGACAGTGCTCGCTTCCAAGACTCCAATCTCCAACTTGGCCACCCTCAATCCATTTGTGGAGAAGTACGTCACTGCTGAGATCCTCTCTACCACCATCATCCCGGCATTCGAGAAGGCCATCATCAGATCCTCAGAGCTCTCCCTCACGACTTTCTACAGTCTACAGAAGGCACTCTCCACACAACTGGACCTCCCAGAGATTGTCGCCAACTCCAAGGTGTTGTCTCAGTTGATCTCCAACTTGAAGAGTTCCAAGGAGACAGTCCGTCCACTCGCACTCAAGAACCTTCTCCAACTTCTCTCCTTCTCCACTTCCGAAGCTACACTGGCCAAGATCACTGACGAACTCCTCAAGACCGTCAAGACCACCTCTGCTGCTGACCAGAAGGCATTGATCTACCAGGCTCTCCAGAAGGTGCAGCCATCTCCAACTGTTTCCACTAAGATACTCGCCGCTACCACTCCACTCGTGTCTAAGGACCAGAACGAGATCTCTCTCGACGCTTCCCTCAAGGCGTTCTTTGCCCATCTCTTTGCTCTGATCCGTGACGGTGAGCCGCAGAAGGACGCTGAAGCTGCTGTTGTGAAGGGCATGAAGGACGCTAAGATCCAGCTCAGGAGACTCTGGTTCTCCAACTTCGGCTCTCTTTTTGAGGAGCTCGAGTTGAATGATGCGCTCAAGGAGTTTGCCTCCAGCGTCTTCGCTACAATGGTTGCTGGGTTTGATGACGTTGTGGCCAACCCAACGAACAACATCAAGGGTATCGCCATCCCATACGCCACACTGAGAGTTGGGTCGCTCATTGGCGCTGCTGATGCCCCTGCTGTGTTCAAGAAGGCCATCGCTAATGCTGACAAGCCATCCATCCTCATCAACGCCAGAGTCTACTCGAAGCTCGCCACCGTTGAGGAGAAGTTCATGTTCGTCAAGGCCCTGTCTTCTGCCACCTCATACTTCACCGAGGCTTCTGAGCTGTTGGGTAAGGCCTGGATCGCCTTCATCATCTCCAAGTCTAACACACCAGAGCTTGCCGTGTTCACCGCTGCTCAACTGAAGGAGGCGTACGCGACGAACCAGACTGTCATTGGTGACTCTTTGATTCTTGCGACGAACTCTTTGTTGCTCAACAAGACCCAACAGGACGAGTACAACTTGGAGCCAGTGTACCCACGTTTGTCTGCCGTGTTCAACGCGTTGTCCCACACGGATGACCGCTTGGAGAAGGACGTTGTTGCTCGTCACCTGAGTGACATCATTGTCTCTGCCCACCACGCTGACATCTCCTCGTCTTGGATCTCCGTTGTGATGAGCGCCAGCTTTGACCCAGGCTTCATCGCAAAGGAGTACCACGCCCAGATCATCGAGTCCATCTCTGAGCTGCTCCTCAATGCTGACAAGAAGACCCACGACTCCGGGATCTTCACCGCTGCCTGCGAGGCCGCCTCCACCATGGCTTTCATCGACCCAAGTGCCGTTGGTCCACTCCTCAGAACGCTGATCGAGTCTGACCTCGCTGCTGCTCCACTCTCTTCTTTGACCGCACAGGACGTTGAGATCTGGAGAGGCGTTGATGGTGAAATGGTGATCAACGTTCTCGAGTCCAAGAAGAAGGCCGTGGAGAACAAGAACTCCAAGGACTACGAGACACGCAAGTGGGAGGAGAGCGTCAGAAAGGAGATCTCCAAGAAGAACGTCGGTAACAAGAAGCTGTCCAAGGAGGAGCAAGAGCTCGTTGCTCAACAGCTCGCCAAGGAGGCTGAGATCAGACAGAAGGTGCAGACGTTGTACAACAAGCTTCGTCGTTCCGTTGGTATCATCGAGGCCTTGTCCAAGACCGCTGATGCCATCGACAACGGAAAGTCTCACTGGGTCGCCACAGCTGTGAACGGGTTGCTCGATGTTCTCGGCATCCCAACCACACAGGAGATTGTCGGTGACTTGACCACGAAGGCCTTCTTGAACTTGTCCACTGTTGTGTCTTCGAGATTGGAGAACCTGAGATACTTTGTCGGTGTTGCCACTTTGAGAATCAACGACATTGGTGCTCTCGAAGAGAGATTCAAGCAGGAGGACACACTCGACTTGATCTCCAGAATCCTCTTCAGAATCAAGTTCCTCGGTGGTCAGCAGCCATTCGACTTCATCACTCTGATGTACACTCTCCCACTCCTCTCGAAGGTTCTTGAACAGGGTAAGGCCGTCGCCATCAAGAACTCGAAGAAGCCAGTTGCCAAGACTGAGTTCATCGAGGAGGACCAGGAGGAGGAGCAGCTGATGCTTGCATTGGAGATCATCTCTTGTCACGCTGAGTTGTTCAAGAACCCAGCCATCCCTCGTGAACAGATCATCAACGTGTTGCTCTCGTTGTTGGCTCTGCCATCCAAGGCCAAGTTGGCCAAGGAGTGTTTGCTCACTTTGTGTCAGTACATCTCCATCGACTTTTCCGACGACGACTTGAAGATCCTCTTTGCCGGTTTGCTCTCTCCAGAGACATTTGTGCGTAACACCATCCTTGAGGCGTTGGACCAGGAGTTTGACTTGTCCGAGCTGTCTTACGCTGACCAGATCTGGATTGCCTGTCACGACAACGACGAGACCAACGCCGAGCTCGCTTTGACGATTTGGGAGGAGAATGAGTTCAAGGTTACTGAGGATTCTATCAGATCTCTCTATTCCTTCTTGGGTCACACTGACTCCGGTTTGCGTTTGTCCGCTGCCAAGGCTCTCGCTGAGGCCATCCTTGTTGCCGCTCCAGAAGGCGATGCCTTTGCCACAGTGTTCAACGAGTTGCTCGATGTCTACAGAGAGAAGGCTCGTCCACCTGAGCCGATCTTGGATGAGTTTGGTCTGATCATCAAGTCATCTCAGGAGCAGAAGGACCCATGGGAGGCTCGTTCCGGTGTGGCCATCACTTTGAAGCTTCTCGCTGACCAGTTCAGTGACAAGAGCTTGGTTGCCCAGTTGCTCACCTTCATGATTGACGAGAAGGCGCTTGGTGACAAGGAGCCAATCGTTGCCGAGGAGTTCAAGGAGGCTGCCATCTCCGTCATCAACGCCCACGGTGCTGAGAACGTTGAGACTTTGATCCCAGTGTTTGAGCAGGCATTGGCTGGCTCCACACCTGACAAGACGGAGGAGATGATCAGAGAGAATGTTGTTGTGCTTTACGGTTCTCTCGCTAAGCACCTGGACTCTTCTGACCCACGTTTGTCCACTATTGTTGACAGACTCATCAAGACCCTTGTGACTCCATCTGAGAAGGTCCAGGCTGCCATTGCCGACGTTCTCGCCCCATTGGTTCCACTCTTCAAGAACAAGGTTGGTGGATACCTCGACAGTCTGTTTGACCAGCTTTTCAAGGCCCAGGCCCTTTCTCGCAGAAGAGGTCTCGCCTACGGTATTGCAGGTTTGACCAACGGTTACGGTATTGCTGCACTGTCCGAGTTTGACATCATTCGTACTCTGACAGACGCTGCCGACGACAAGAAGGATGCCAAGCGCCGTGAGTGTGCCTCTGTGGTGTTTGAGTGTCTTGCCAGATGTCTCGGTAAGTTCTTTGAGCCGTACGTCATTGAGATCTTGCCAATCATCTTGAAGTCGCTCGGTGACGCCACTGCTGAGGTTCGTGATGCCACTGCCGAGGCTTCCAAGATCATCATGCAGAACACCACCAGTTACGGTGTCAAGAAGCTGATTCCTTTGGCTATTGAAAACTTGGATGAGATCTCCTGGAGATCGAAGAAGGGATCCGTCGACTTGCTCGGTTCCATGGCCTACTTGGACCCAACGCAGCTGTCCGCCTCGCTCTCCACCATTGTCCCAGAGATTGTTGGTGTCCTGAACGACTCGCACAAGGAGGTGAGAAAGTCTGCCGACCAGTCTTTACAGAAGTTCGGTGAGGTTATCCGTAACCCAGAGATCCAGAAGCTTGTTCCAGTGTTGATCAAGGCTATTGGTGACCCAACCAAGCACACCGAGGAGGCTCTTGACGCTTTGATCCAGACCCAGTTCGTCCATTACATCGATGGTCCATCCCTCGCCTTGATCATCCACGTCATCCACAGAGGTATGCACGACAGATCCGCCCAGACGAAGAGAAAGGCCTGTCAGATTGTCGGTAACATGGCCATCTTGGTTGACACCCGTGACTTGCTCCAGTACTTGCATCAGCTTGTCTCTGAGTTGGAGATCGCCATGGTGGACCCAGTGCCAAACACAAGAGCCACCGCAGCCAGAGCCCTTGGTGCTCTCGTCGAGAAGCTTGGTGAGGAGCACTTCCCAGAGCTCATCCCACGTCTCTTTGACACCTTGTACGACGACAGCAAGGCTGGTGACCGTCTTGGTTCGGCCCAGGCTTTGTCCGAGGTTATCAGTGGTATCGGTATCCGCAAGCTCGAGGAGCTCATGCCTACGATTCTCAAGGGTGCTACCAGTGCCCGTGCCTCTGTGCGTGAGGGTTTCTTGCCATTGTTGTTGTTCTTGCCTGTTTGCTTCGGTTCTCAGTTTGCTCCATTCATCTCTCAGATCATTCCTGCCATTTTGAACGGTTTGGCTGACACCGACGAGTCTATCCGTGGTACCGCTTTGAAGGCTGGTCGTTTGCTTGTCAAAAACTACGCTTCCAAGGCTATCGACTTGTTGTTGCCAGAGCTCGAGGCTGGTCTTCTCGACACCAACCACCGTATCCGTCTCTCTTCTGTGGAGCTCATCGGTGATCTCTTGTTCCAGGTTACTGGTATCTCTGGTAAGAACGAGCTCAATGAGGACGACGTTGACTTCTCCGGTACCATCAATAAGAGACTCGTTGACTCTCTTGGTGCTGATCGTCGTGACAGAATCTTGTCTCTCTTGTTCATCTGCCGTTCCGACACCGCTGTGGTCGTGCGTAACGCTGCCATTGACATCTGGAAGTCGCTTGTTGCCAACACTCCGCGTACCATCAAGGAGATCCTGCCATCGCTCACGAACATCATCATCCGTCGTTTGGCCAACTCTGATGAGGGTCAGAGAACCATCGCTGCTCAGACGCTCGGTGAGCTTGTTCGTCGTGTTGGTGGTAACGCCATGGGTCAGCTTTTGCCAACTCTCCAGGAGGCTCTGTCCTCCAGTGACGGTGATGCCAAGCAGGGTATCTGTATTGCTGTGCGTGAGCTCATCGACTCGTCCAATGACCAAGTTGTCAATGAGTACTTGGATGTGTTTGTGGACATCATCCGTTCCACTTTGGTTGACTCTTCTCCAGCTGTTCGTGAGGCTGCTGCTCACGCCTTTGACGTGTTCCAGAACAGAGTTGGCAAGGCTGCTGTTGACGAGGTGATTCCATACTTGCTCAACATCTTGCAGACTCCAGACTCGGACAACGCTTTGGCTGCCTTGCAGGAGGTGATGACCACAAAGTCGGAGGTGATCTTTCCGATCTTGATCCCAACGTTGCTCGCTACTCCAATCGACTCCTTCAGAGCTCGTGCTCTTGGTTCCTTTGCTGAGGTTGCCGGTAAGGCCTTGCTCAAGAGACTCAGTACCGTCATCAATGCACTCGTCAACGAGCTCATCCGTGATGACTTGGATGCCGAGACCGCTGAGGACTTGAAGGGCGCCTTTGACAAGATTGTGCTCTCTGTGGAGTCTGATGAGGGTTGTCATCCACTCATGCTCCAGCTCACCGGATTCATCAAGGGCGACGACGCCAAGAAGCGTGCTGTGGTGTACGAGCGTCTCGCCTCGTTCTTTTCACAGACCAAGCTCGACTACAGCCCATACACACAGGACTTGGTTCAGGAGTGTATCATGGCTTTGGACGACGAGGACCAGGGTGCCAACGTTGTGGCTGCATTGACTGCTCTTGTCAAACAGCAGCCAAAGGAGATGTTGGAGAGATTGGTCAAGCCAGCAAGACAGTCCTTGGAGATGACTGGTACCGCTGGCGAGGACCTCTACGGCTTCACTTTGCCAAAGGGTGCCAACTCCATCTTGCCAGTGTTCTTGCACGGTTTGATGTACGGTTCTACTGACGTTAGAGAGTCTGCTGCTATGGCCATTGCTGACTTGGTTTCCAAGACTCCAGCTGCCAACTTGAAGACCTTGGTCACTGTGATTACTGGTCCATTGATCAGAGTCATCGGTGAGAGATTCCCAAGTGACTTGAAGGCTGCCATCTTGTACGCTTTGAACATCATCTTTGAGAAGATCCCACAGTTCTTGCGTCCATTCATCCCACAGTTACAGAGAACTTTCGTCAAGTCTTTGTCCGACGCCAACAACGAGACTCTCCGTCTCAGAGCCGCCAGAGCTTTGGGTACGTTGATAGAGTACCAGCCAAGAGTGGACCCATTGGTGTCTGAGCTCGTCACTGGTGCTAAGGGTGCGGAGAACAGCGGTGTCAAGACCGCCATGCTTAAGGCCTTGCTCGAAGTGATCACCAAAGCCGGTGCTAAGTTGAGTCAGGCCTCCAAGACATCCATTTTGGACTTGGTTGAGTCTGAGATCCTTGACGCTGATGACAAGTTGGCTGTGGCTTATGCCAGACTCGTTGGTTCCTTGTCTCGCATCTTGAAGTCTGACGAGGCTGCCCAGATCTTGAAGCAGAAGGTGCTTGATACCCCATTGCAAGGTGACGACTCCTCCAAGTTTGCCATTTTGACTCTGAACGCCTTCTTGAAGGATGCACCAAACCACATCTTTGAGACCGGATTGCTCCAGCCAATCGTCTCCGCTCTGTGTGAAGGTGCCAGTGCCCCATCCGCTTACATCTCCGACAACGCCACCGTGGCCATTGGTAAGTTGTTGTTGCTCCAGGGCGAGAAGAGCGCTCCAGGCCAGGCCGCCGTGACCGAGTCCGAGTTTGACATTCCATTCCCACAGGTGACCGAGTTGGTGAAGCAGGTGGCCGTGACGACGTTGAAGCCTGTGAGCAGTTCGTTGGATACGAGAAGACTGTCGCTCGTGGTTATCAGAACCGTGGCGAGACTCAAGAGCGACTTGTTCAAGCCACACTTTGATGTGTTGGCTCCTTCGGTGTTTGCCTGTGTCAGAGACGTGATCATTCCGATCAAGCTTGCTGCTGAGAAGGCGTACTTGGCGTTGTTCAACCTCGTTGAAGATGTCAAGATGGTGGAGTTCACCAAGTGGTTTGCCAGTGTCAGTGAGGGTAAGACCACGATTGATACTCTCACTGGACAGACGATCCAGTTGAGATCCATTGGTGATTACACCAAGAGAGTCGGTGTCAGACTTGCCGGTGTGGAGAGGGAGAGAATCGAAGCTGGTGGTGATGAGGAGACTGTCTTCTCTGACAGAATTGAGGATCTGTCTGAGATTTGGGCCGTTGGAGGTGTTGACATGACCAAGATCTGAGAGGTGGGTTGTGTACATAAAAACAAATCAAAATTTGCATGTTTGACTAGAGAAAAAAAGAATGTAGAAGTGCTACAGTTTCAGATAGAGAGACATTGGATCTAAGCTCAGAAATCTAGACGTTATAATAAGGGCAAGGGCGGCGGAGTCCCTTGATGAGGAGAGGTATGAAACAACAAAAAAGCAGATGGAGATACATATAGCACAGGAAAACAAACGAACAGCAGACATGACAAAACAAAACATGACCTCTCCGCGAATCAACTTCTGGGAAAAGGGGGTAGGAAAAACCTTCGAGAAAAAAAACTTGTCCAAGGGGAATATGCAACCCGCTGCCGGCGGAGGCAAGGAGGGTTGACCTCAAATACCGAAGAGGTAAACAAACCAACGGCACGGCGAGCAGGACGCCAGGGGACCCCGGTGGTAATGTCTGTGTGGATGCAGGGGACACCAATGGGAGACTGAGTGGCGTGGGTGGGCGGTGAGCTCTGAGAGGGGAAACGACCGGAACGAAAACGACAACAGACACAGCCGTCGTCGAGATCTCGGGACAATCCAGGGCAGTGCAAGCCACACTCAAACCTCAAAGCAAGCAATGGCACAAGGGAGATTAGGAAGATGAGCAGGGAGCCTGGATGTGGCTTGTGAAGAAGTGAGAAACAGCAAAGCAAGAAGGAATCAACAACAACGGAACAACGGACACACCCAAGAAACATAAGAAAAAACGCCACCGATGAGATCCATGGACCACCAATCAAGTGAATGCAAACAAAACGAATAAAGCAAACATCAAGTCATCAACAAAAGAATCACAGACGTAATCCCTTCTCTTCACTTCTGATCAGGAGACTTCTCAGAGTCGCCAGGTGGAGCAGGCATCGTCTCGGTTGGGCCAGCAGGTGGGTATCCATAATAGCTCTTGTTGTAAAAGCTGTCCTGTTGGTATGGGTAGGTTGGGTAAGCACCGCCGTACTGGTACTGTTGCTGCTGAGTATGCTGGGCGTCGGCTGGGCCGGATGGTGGCACGCTCGACTGTGGTTCTGGGTTTGGTGTGGAGGATGCAGCGGTGGCCGTCTTGTCCTTCTTTGGTGGGTAGATGGCAGAGGCGTACAACGAGTTGGTCACTGTGACTGGGATGATGTTCTTTGGGTTCGAGTTGGCGGCAGCGGTCAGACCGCCAGAGTACTGTGGGCCTTGGTACAGTTCCTTGATGTCCTTGACAAACAACGGGTACAACAAGTCCACGATGCCCTCGTTTCTAGCCAACTCTAGGGCTCTCTCGAATGGGATCCACACACCCTTGAGGTTCATGGCGCCAATCTTGACAACGTAACGAACCTTCTCAGACTTCAAGATACCGTCACGTCTGCCACGGGTCATACCGGCAACGTTCAACAACTTTGTTCCATTGATGAAGTTGGTGTCTTCACGTCTCGAGACGGAGATGCCTCTGGCCTCCACCTGGTAACACACGGTGCTCTCATCCTCCCAGAAGGTAGTGGTGAGCTTTGGACGCTGCGGCACCTGGTTTGGATCAATGATCGGTGGCTGGGTGGCGCTCTGCAGCGGGCCCCTGATGTGAGCCATGTTGATGTTGCCGCCAGATCCCATCGGAAGTGGCTGCATCTGCTGGCCCTGGACGTTGAGCTGTGTCTGAGGCTTGTATGGGGAGTTGGTGTCCTGGCCGGCCGCGGTGCTGGCAACCTGTGGAACGCCATACGGTGGGAACGCGTACCCGGACGACTGTGGCTGCTGCTGTTGCTGCTGGTACGCTGGCTGTTGCATCTGGTAACCTGACGACACGTATGGGGCCTGGTACTGTGGGATACTGGAGCCCGCGGCGGACGAGGAGTACTGCTGTGGGAGCTGGGACTGGTACATCGGCTGTGGATACTGCTGCTGGGACTGCTGGGGCTGCTGCTGCGAGGAGGCCGACGTGGCGGCTGGCTGGTACGCGTACATCTGGGAGGCCTGGTCATAGGAGTAGCCTGTCTGGGCGTATGGGGTGGATCTCATTGCCGGCTGCTGTGGAGTGGCGGACTGTGCCTGCGTCGTCTGGCGCTGTTGTTGTTGCGGCTGTTGCTGGTAATGGGCGTATCCCTGGGGGTAGGACGCCATGCGGGCCGCCGCAGCAGGCTGTTGCTGATGCTGCTGCTGTTGCTGCTGGTGGTCGTTCATAGCCGCTGTGTTCGCCGGGGGAGTGAGCGTGGGCGTTGGCGGGGGGTCTGGGTGGGATCTGTGCTTCGTCAACACGTTATGTATGAGTGTGAATTTTACGTGCTCTTGTTTCGCTTTTTCGGGGGTGAGAGCGAAAGCGGTCGTGGGCGGGTCGAGGGATCTGGGCCTGTCGTGGGGCGGCGGGCTTGCGGGTGGTGATGAGCGGTGAGCGGTGAGCGGTGTGTGGGGGAAGGGGAAGGGGGCAGCCGCTGTGGTGGCACGTCTGCTGGAGTGGGCTGCTGTATGGATTAATATATAGCACTTTTTTTTTTCTCCGTTTCTTTTGCACTTGGGTTTTGCGCTGTGCTGTGCCACTCGCGCGCTCCCAAACAGAAGAGGCAGGAGGGGCAGCGTCAGCGAGCTGAGTTTCTTCACAGACAGGCGGCACGAGCATATAGCGCAGCGGGCGACAGGGAAGCTTGCGTCGCTGTACCGAAGCCCGCCGAAGCCTGCAGCACTGCCCATTCGCAGGCGGGCTCGCGGCCGCCGTTGCGGGAAGTTGGGGTGTGGGCCGAAGCGCTTCGAGGCACTCGGATCAAAAATTCTTCCAGGAGGTGGGAATGTTGAAGCGGGGGTCTGTGCGTGTGTGTGTGTGTGTGTCGCTCGAAGCCCTCGTTGTGGCCTTCACGGCGGGATGGACCTCATCAGCATCTCGAT
>JAJMKQ010000313.1:0-37420 GCA_030569395.1 Petasospora rhodanensis
ATTTAGCAGAGATAGTAAGCTTGGTGTAACGTGAGCTTCCCGTGGTGGGAGGGCATGGCACTATGAGATTTTTAATGTGGAAGAGCTTGGTGAGGATGGAACAGAGCGTGTGCTGTGAGCCTCCCGCAGTAGGCACCCGGAGCGTAGCGAAGGGCTGCCTAAGGAGGGCAAGGCGAGCAGCACCAACATCCAATTGGTCCAGGCAAGCCTTCAAGACGTAGGAAGTAGGAAGTGGCATTAGGATTGAGCACAGTATCACAAGCATGCCCGCGGCAGCGCAAGACGTGGCTGAGCGAATTGAGAACCTCCCGTAGGAGCCTCCCGGAGCGAAGCGTAGGTCAGGCTACGTAGGGTCAGGTTCGAAAGAAGCGAACTGGCTACCGGAGGCCCTCCGGGCCGTAGGTCAGCCGGCCAAGTCTTGTCTCCCATAACAACTACACACTCGTCACTATTAATCTGATGTACGTCTACACCTGTCCACTCCATGTGTATAACCTCTCATTGTTTTTTACCACCTCTACAGGAACCACAACAAATTACTGTTTCATTTTCGGTTTCACACCACCCTAACTCTACGTTGTTGTTAGGTTGTGACTACTTAGTGACTTTACAACCCTTAGTAGAGGTTCCCTCGTGTCTCGGTGAGGCCAATCAATATCTCTCTGTTATCACAATATGTCACCTGACCTCTATATTTATAAGATAGATCTTCCTCTCCCAGTTTGAGTACCTTATGATACGGAGACAAGAATATACTGATGTGTTAGACTAATCAAATCAACCCATCAATCATGTATCGTCAACACTGACCTGTTATGTACATGTCCAACTATGTATAGTATGTCTCTTTGAACACTCTACACACCACAAAATGTGACCTAGTAGTCTATTTGTCTTGTATAGTGGATATTACAACCCACTAAGTAAACTCCATCGCGGTCTGGACCTCTCCGGTGACGTGTACATAAGTCCTTCGTCGTCGAAAACCAGTTCACCGACCCTTATATGTAGACACATCTTACTTTGTGTCCATTTTCAGACAATTAGGTTACTCCTGTTGTATTTCCAGAAGTCATTTACCCTTACCCACACTCCATAATATCTCCGACTGTCCTTATTCGTGTTCTAGAAGACGATTTACCCAAGTTTGGTTTCTGGTGTCCGGGTGTATGTTCGGATGTTTTCTTAACTATGGAGAGTTCGAGGTTTACTAGATCCACGGAGAATTAGAATCCACCTAATTTAATATTTTTCCTGTAACTTTCAGGTTAGGTTTATTCTAGGTGAGGTCTTAAAGTATCCAAATAATTTTGTTTTATGTTTTAGGGTGAGGATGTTATTTTTGAACTTAGAGAAATCTCAAACTTCACTCTATTTTCTAGAGGAGAAATAACAAATCTTCAAAAATGTCAAAAACTCAGCCTTTTAAGGACATCATAGAGATAAGAGAACCTTAAAATCTCTAAAAAGTTGGTTACCCTCACCAAACCAGCCCGTGATACCGGTGAATATTATCCCCTGGAAAGTTCATCCCCATCTCCGCGTACCCAGACACGCCCAAGACAATCACACAGACTTGTTTTACACTGGAGGAAGTTGAGAGGCTACTAATTATCATTATAGTACCGTTGATTTGTTTACAGTCGATGCCCGTGATCAAATATTGTCCGTTTAATGATCCCGGGATGTAACCTCATCCCTCTCCGAGTTCGCCGGACACCAACGAGAGTAACCTCACGACGACGGAACACTAGTAGTACACACAGATATATACACACAGCATCGATAGGGGTATCCAAAATCGTAGTTCTGCCTTGTTTTCCAACGGAGAAGAGATCACCAGAGGAATCATCACAATTTAATAACCTACCAACCAAGCTCATCTAACTCCCTGCCACCACAACAAGGACAACAAAGGTTCAAGACAATGGGACACCTGTCCTATAGTACCATGAAGCTTCTCTAACCTTGGTGGTTCTCCTCGTACGAAAAGAGCAACACCGCCATCTCGGTTGAAGGCATACCGATCAACTCAGATCCGGTCTGGTTCTTGATCTGTTATAACCCCTTCATCTCCTGATAGTCTGTCCATTATGTCCAGCAAAAATCCTTTGTGTCCTTCAGGGAGAACGGAGATGTCACTGAATCTGACCGCAGACCGTACCTTTTTTTTCTCCTCTTCTCCATGTCCATACCAGGCTTGCATTCAACAGAAGAGACACAGCAGAGGTCGGACAAATGTGGGCTGATGTCGAGCAAGATGTCCTCGATCTGGTAGTTGACTTCCATGATACATGTTTTCTTCCCCCGTCATCTCACTGTTTCTTCTCCACCTCTTGAAACGTTGAGCACCCGGTACGCTCACTGTCCGTGGGCCCCTGAACTCACTTTGAGACCCTGGGATCTCAATTTCATAGACAGCAGGCCCAACGTTGTGTCTGAGACCGTTTACCTCCTTGTACCTCTCTCCAACATGTCCAATTCTCCATAGACTCCAGCTTGGACTCGCACCACAAGGGTGTTGACAGCGAGAAATAAATGGTTCTCTTTCTCGTTCTCGAGCTGGGTGATGACTGGAAGGTACTGTCTCAAAATCCAGATCGATCATCTTCACGCCTTTGACAGATGTCCACACAGACACTGATCCGTGCTGCGTGAGATGGGGCAGATATATCGTTGATGTAGTGCGTGTCCCTGTAAAGTGGCCGGGAATGCTGGCGAAGTTCTCGGTCTTGACTTCATGGATCCTCTCATACGAACAAAAGCAAAAGGGTATAGGCATGGAAGCTCCTCATGTGTTCAGTGGATACGTTTTGGCTCAAGCCGTTGTGCCCATGATTGAGAGGTGCTTGAGTCCAAGGGTCCATCACATGGCGGGCGGAGGAGAAGCGTGTGTGTGAAGTGCATGAAGCAGCAGGAGAGGGATATACGAAGGCGAGATTGAGGGCGTTCGGTGAATTGTGAAACCTCCAGAATCCGTTGTTGCTCTCTCAATTTGCCCAGGCGAGAGGGCCGACCACGACACGAGCAAACAGAACAGTTTCGTGGACTGAGGCTGTCATCCAGCTCTCTTGCCATCTGATACCACTCTAAAGCAGTGTGCTAAGCGTCCGGTGTCCCTGAAAAGATGCAGTGGACATTGGCGGCGCCTTCCATGGAAGAAGCCCTAGCGGCGACGGATGTTGGGCGTTGAACGTTGGACGTTCAACGGCCGCCGCGCGACAAGAAACCCGGACACCCACATTTTTTTTTTTCTTTTCTCACCACCGCCCAGGCGCCAAACACAGGCTCTTCGCCAGCAGCTCTACTCCGGCCACCAACCGAGACGTCTGCCTTTGGAAACCACTGGGACACACCGATGAACACGTCGTCGAAAACACAGAACGCGGAACTGGCCCTCTACGGCGCCGTCGTCGAAGCACACCTGGGCAAACGAGCCGCTGTTGTCATCTCGACTCTCATCAACTACGGAAGACTCAACGTCAGGGAGTTGGCCAAGAGGGCGAGCCTTTCACCATCGATCGTCAAGAAGACGCTTGTGAGTCTGATCCAACTCAAGTGTGTCTCTGTCTGGGATGAGGAGAACTACAAGGGCAAGAACACGTACTACAGCTTCAGAGAGGAAGGAGTGCTTCTCATCTTGTACTCGGGAGAGATCACACAACACATTGAGGAGACGTACAACAACGACAAGCTCACACAGATCATTCAGAACTTCCTAAGTCTCGGGAACCTGAGTATCTCGGAGTATCTCACATCGTTCCAGTGCCAAGATGCGGAGGAGGTTGCTAAACTCGAGCTCCTGTTCCACACACTCGTCACCGACAAGTACCTCGTCGTTGTTCAGAAGAGCCACTTCAGTCCACTCAAGGACATCTGGCTCAAGACGTTTGAGAATGCATTGACAAGGGTGCCGAGGACAGCAACGACATCCGAACTCAAGCGCACAGCTGAGGCGAAGGCTTTGGCCAAGACAGAATTCCTGAACCTTTTGAACTACGTGCCAGCCAACCTCTTTGTCAAGGACAAGGTGACTATGACGACGAAAGTGAACCCGACGCTTCCTCTCACGTTTAACCTTCAGAGATTTCTCAAAGCGAGAAGAACAGCACAGCTCAAACAGCTCTGTTCCCACCGTGCGGGCAAGATCACATCCATCATCTTCAAGGCGGCCCTGGAGCTGGGGGAAAGAACATCTCCAGACGTTTTGGATCCCATTATGAATATTGGTCTGACAAATGAGGAGATTCTGAACTACCACGACATGGAACCAAGTCCTTCCGCGATGTTCAGTGCCAAGGATGTCATGAAGAAGTTGCCGAAGACGTTGAAATTGAAGGACACGATACTAATGGGTCCACCGAAGAGGAAGCAGGACGGAGCAGAGACATCGAGCCGTAAGCGTGTGAAGCTGGATCCAGACTCTTTTGGTATCCCAGGCCACATCGAAGATGATGAGGACGACGAGGATGAGCTCATCAATGGCGACAACACCACGGCTATGGTTGACCACCACCTCAAGATTCTCGCTGCAAACGCCATCCCATTCCTCAAGAAGTCGAACAGCTTATACTACATTCCTTACAGGGAGTTGCTGACGTACTTGAAGAGATTTGTCGCCGATCAAGTGGTCAGCACCACGTTGGGTGGCGCTTCGTCCCGTATCATGAGATGCATCCGTGACAACAGATTGGTTTCGGAGAAGCTTATCAACTCAGTGGCATTGCTCAAGGAGAAGGATGGGCGCTCGTTGACGTCTGTGCTCGTGAAGCACAACTTGATCCAGATCCAGGAAGTGCCAAAGTCTGCAGACAGGGCCGCCTCGAAGTCCGTCTTCTTGTACAGGATCAGTGACAAGCATTACACTGACACACTCAAGACCAACGTCTGCTGGAACATGGGTCGTTTGGTGGAGAAGGTGTTGCTCTTAAAGCTTGAGAACGCTGGTCTCATCTCCAAGATCAACAGAGACGATGTGAAGGGCAAGGAGTTGGAGTACCTTCTGCCGAGCGAGCTTACCCAGCTCAAGACACTGAAGGAGAAAGAGCTCAACCTCACAGTCAAGGTCCACCGCTTGATTGCCCTGTGGGAGGTGTTCAAGTTTTACTGAGCTGGCGCGCGGGGTGTACATAGCAAAGTATGGCTTCTCGAAATTTTCCTAGTTGGGTGAAACGTAAACACTGAAATTCGTGTCCCGCAGGGAGCCTTCGCACACTGTTTTTCTCTTGCGAATAGAGAAGCAGAGCCGACCACACCAACAGACACTGCACAGTACCGACAGGAGACATGCCAGACTCAACAACAAACTTCTCGCAGCTGCTTCCAGAGCAGATTGACAAGCTGAGGGACGCCTTCCAGTTGATTGACCAGGACAACGACGGCAACATCTCCAAGGCCGACTTGAAGGCAACCTACAAGTCCCTCAAGAAGGACGCAACGGAGAAGGAGATCAAGAAGATGATGGGGAATCACAAGGAGATTGGGTTTCCGGCATACCTCTCGCTCATGTCTGAGGAGCTGGGGAGTCTGCCGAACAGAGGCGAGATCCAGAGGGCACTCCAAGTGTTTTCACACGACACAGAGATCGATATGAAGGAGCTACGGAAGAGCCTGCTGACAGCGGGGATGAGTGAGGAAGAGATGGAACCAGTGCTGTCACAGTTCAAGACCGAGAGAATGAATGGAGACGTTGTGTTTGTCGGTTCGAGCTTCCTCAACTATGTCTCTTCCTGAGTGCTACTTTTGTTATTATGACGTTATATCTTATTATACATGGTCTGCTTTTGGGTTTATCATTACGTTTAGACATCAATATCCACAATCAGCTCGTCACAGCCCCAGTCCTCGTAACTGCCGTCAGGGAGGTATCTTCTGATGACTAGTGGGATCTTCTTCTGTGCGAGCTCCTTCATGGCAATCTGGAGAGGGTCTGTCTCACCTTCCAAGTCCACGAGCACAGGGGCATTCATGGAGATCTGGAGGGCCCTGGTGCCCAGTATTCTTGCTCTCTCGTACTTGGTCATGTAAGGTGTTGTTGTTCTCTTCTCCTTGGGGATGGCGAGTTCCTTGTTCGTCTTTCTTCTCTGCTGCTCTTGTGTGAAGTCGTCTGCGCCGGTGCCACCGTTGACGATGACTCTGCCATCTTCGGCCACCTCCTGCGCAGGGGCCGGTTCGTCGTAGTCGGAGTGGTACTCCTGGTCAAAGTCCTCGAAGTTCTCGTTGCCGTCGTTGAAGCTGCCGTTGCTTGTTAGTAGCGGTGCCTGGAGAAAATGGCGAGGGCCCCACTCACGCTCCTTCTTCGTAGTCAGACATTGTCGCTGTGTGCTTGCTGGTCGTTGCCGCTGGCCGATGGGTGGGTGGGTGGTGGTCGTCGTCTTTCGATGGACCCGCAGCCCAAAGAAACAAAATTTTCGAGCACTGCTGACTAAGCCGGCCAGCCGTGCGCGGCCGCCGCCGGAAGCAGCTGCTGCAAATTTGTGTGAGCCTTTTATCTCTGCTTGACACTTCCCACCTCCAACCAGGCGAAGCACCGATGAACACCGACATGGAACCAGAGGCCCTCAGCAGGGGCCGCACCCCCGCTGCAACACTGACGCCCATCACAACGCCCTCCACCACCCGCTCGCCGTCCCGCTCATCGAGACCCAAGGTATACAAGTGCGACTACGAAGGTTGTGACAAGGCGTACTCGAGGCCTTCGCTACTCACACAGCACCAGAGAACTCACACAGACAGTCGTCCATTTTCCTGTGAGATCTGCGGGTCCGCTTTCTTCCGTGAGTCCCACCTCAAGCGCCACATGCTCTCACACCAAGAGGACAAGCCGTTCAAGTGCTCCGTATGTGGCAAGGGAGTCAACACCAGACAGCATCTCAAGCGCCACGAGGTCACACACACCAAGTCATTCAAGTGTCCGCACGAGGGCTGTGGTGAGTCCTTCTACAAGCACCAGCAGCTGCGACACCATCAGCAGTCTGTACATCTCAAGACCCTGTCGTGCAAGGAGTGTGGCAAGACATTTCCAAGACCATACCGCCTGGCCAACCACATAGCCAGACACCATGGTGCCTCTCCAGCATATCAGTGTGATTTCCCGGGGTGTATGGGTACTTTTAAGACGTGGTCTGCTCTCCAACTCCACACAAGGACCGAGCACCCAAAGATTATTTGTGAGGTTTGTGGCAAAGGTTGTGTGGGACAAGAAGGCCTGAGGATGCACATGCTGATCCACGACGAGAGCAAAGTGACCAAGAAGTGGAAGTGTACGGAATGTCCGATGGACTTTGCCAAGAAGGACGAGCTACTCAAGCACTGCGACTCGGCACACAAGTTCATCCCGCATGGAGTACAGCCGACGGAGCAGCTCAGTAGCGACAAGCTCAACAAGCTCGTCACCACAGGTTCAGCCATCGACCTGCTCTTCAACACAGTGGCATCACCACAAAAGACTATACCCTGCACGTACAAGAACTGCACAAGGACATTTAAGAAGGATTATGACTTGCAAAGACACCTACAATGGCATGATAAACAAAGAGAGTTATATGCAGCAAGGGGGTTGTTATTGGTATCAGGAGCTGAAACTAGCAATGTGGACGAACAGATCAACGCGGAAGATTCATATCACTCATTGTGAAGAGCAGTTCTTCCTCGTCGTCGTCATCAACATCTCCAGAGGCTTCGTTAGTTGATAATAAACCATCGTTGATCACCCCAGATCTGTGGATTTTGGCGTGTGTGTTTGTAGATGCAATAGTAGGGTTAGAGGGACCAATGTGTCTCTTGAGAATGGAAGCCGGTGATGAAGATGAACCGTATCTCACGCTGCTCTCGTGGAGCTGTGGCAGTGAATCTGAGCTGGTGTTGCTTCCAACCTCATAGAGTTTCGACGTGTTGCGTGGCGATGCAGAGCCTCCTCTCTGGATGATGGATGTCACTGATAAAGGCGGCGGTGGTGGTGGTGGTGGTGGTGGAATAGGCGGGGATGCAGATGTGGAATGATGGATACTCATGGATAGACTCTCACTCAATAGATCGTTCTTACCTCTCATTAACTGGAATCGGGTGAGTGAATCCTGGGCGTTTGGAGAGTAGTGCAGTTGCAACTCGGACTTGTTGTCAAGCATTTTCACGAAATCCTTGAGCATACTGCTGTCGTCGTGGGTGGCGTCAAAGCTCGATGGGGTACCTGCGCTCGAACGTCTCAGACTCGAGCGTCTAGCCACTTTGCCAAAGGATGACGAAAACTTGGGCGTGCTGCCGCTGGAACTGAGGTCATTGATATGCGATGACCCTAGTGACGACGTGACGGACTTGGGCAACGAGACCCCATGGCCTGTTATGGATGCTGCGCCCACTGAACCCGACCTCTGGATCTTTAATGCCTGTGTGATGGATGAGCTCGAGTCGATCTTGGTGAGAGGAGAACCCACCACTGTGCCAGACTTGAATGCCTTTCTCAGAGAGGTGGAGGTTGTTGGAGTGGGAGTAGCACCTCTGTCAATGTGGAGGAAATGGTTCGAAAGGGTTTCCTCGTTGTCGTTGAGATGGAAGTCGATGTGCTTGCGGTAGGAGATGGAGATCTTCAATGCGCCGACGTTGGTGAGGACGGGGGTGATAGTCTTCTGTGCGAGGTGGGGCGTGTAGGACGACGTGATGATCGGCTTGCTGAGCCCAATACGGCCCTTGGAGACGATGGGACGACTGCCATCTAGGACACGCGTCCTGATAGCTAGCGGTGACTTGGTGAGCTTGACACGGGAGAGGCGCTTATGAAGTTTGTAGCAGGGCAGTAGGCGTGCGAGCGTGTAGAGATAACGGATTGTGACAATAAGTCGCTTGTACAGCAGTGGCAGTTCGTTCCTGGTGGCGGAATCGTCCACCTCTGAGGAGTCCAGCTCGATCAGCCAGCGCTCCATCACGATCTCCGCCTTCTTGGTGTTGATGTTCCATACGCCATCCGCGCCGTCGTGCAACACGAGCGACTGCTTGCTGCTGAGCCCGCGCAGGTCCAAGTACGTCTCCACCACCAGCGGGAACGTTCCCGTCTTCCAGGGCCGGAGCTCCTCCCGCACGGCAGAGGTGTCGTGTGTCTCCAGGTTGAACCAGCGGTTAGGCTTGCTGTCGTGCTCCTCATCCACAGCCCCCGCCCCCGCAGCGCCCGCCAGCCCAGCCTCCTGCCGGGACTGCACGATCAACTGCGCACACTTCAGGAAGAAGTTCTGCACCACCTGCGCCAGCTTGTCGCGTTTCTGCGTACTGGACATGGCCGGGTGGTCTTTGTGAGCCGTCCGTGCTGCTGTGTGTTTGACGGACAGTACGCGTGCCTTCACACAAGTGCAGCAACACGCCTCCCCGCGATATGACTGATACACCCGGACACCACTTCATATTGAATAGTACTTGGATAACTTCTCTTTATCGCATCTAAATAGCCTCCTCGCACCATACATCCATGTAGAGGTCCAGCAAGCACGAAGCACTCCAGGCCTGGGTTGGCGACGAATCGTGGCATAGCTCGCCGTCCTTGTTGGTCAGTTCCGTCAGGCCTGCCCACGCACTCTCCCGGATCCATCTTCTGTGCTCACGGAGTTTCTCAGTCAGCTGCTGATACAGTGTCGGCTCGCCCTTGTGGAACTGGTGGAACGCTCTGAGGAAGAATCCAAAGCACCACACCCACTCGGGGCCCTGGTGGTAGTTGCGGCCCTTGGAAGTGGCAAAGTCATCCGAGTCCTCGCCATTGTTGTAGTACGGTCTGTAGTTCAAGTCCGAAGGATCCAAGGTTCTCATCCCCAAGGGGCCTCTGATCACCTTGTCTGCAATATCAATAGCACCAACTGCTCTTTCCTTTGTGAATAGTTCAGGAGCAACCGTCATGGCAATGGCGAAGTTAGGTCTCAGCTGGTAGTCCTCGTAAGGCTTGCCAGACTTGTACAAATCCTTGTAGATGCCTCTTCGGTTGACAATGGCCGAGTCAATGTCAAAGTTCTTGTCCTCCTCTGGGTTCTCTGGAATGTAAAATTTCTTCTCAAAGTTGTCCTGAACAAGCTGATCCCATTCTTCAAACGAGACCTCACGGCCCTCGGGAGTCACCACACCAGAGAACTGAAACTCGCCCTTCTTCTTCAACTCACTGACGAATCTGAGACAGCTTTTCAGCAGACCGTTGATCTCAATAGCAGCACCATCTCTTGGTGTACCAGGGACCCCCTTGTTACCTGCTTTCTCACTCTCTCCCATCTTGTCCATCCAAGTCCCACAGTTTAACTGAGATCCACCATGGACCAAACCAGTGTCCCAGTCGACGTACACCTCAACGTTGAAACCTTCGTCCTTCATCTGGCTGTCCAAGTTTGGCCCAGCATTGGCTTCTCTATACTTGATACCCTTTGCATGGCGACACAATGCTTCGTAAACAATCTCCTCAATGGTGGATTCATAGCTGAATGCCTCATCGTCATCCACTTTGATGTACCGGTCATCCAATGGGAATCTTCTCTTCACCTTCTCTCTCAAGATCCCCACACCATCAGGGACAGTGAGCACGTAGTCCTGGATGCACTGGATAAAGAACCACACAGCATCACGGGCGTTGTAACGAGGGTTTCTCCCAGCATCGAGCAAGTTCGGGATGAGACCGTGCTTCAGCGTGGCGGCAAAACCCAGGATATGCTGTTTCGCATCTTCAAATCTCCCGGTGGCCAAAAGCAATCCACGAACGGAGATGAACACGTCACGACCCCAACATCTCATGTAGTCATGACTAAAGTGTGGCAGACCGGCAGCCATACATGCAACCTGGTCAAACGGCTTGATCGAGGTGCTGTTCATGAATCCAACCATCTGTAATGACGTCAAGGCCAAGCTCTGCACAAACAAGTTGCCGCGTCGAATCTCCTCTGAACACAAAGTCAACGCCCGCAGTCTCAAAGCCTCGTAGGCAACACCAATCACCAGAGCAAAATAGCGAGGAACAAGAAAGAACGGCAACGTCTTCACCTTCTCCAATCTTGGCTTCAACCAACCAACAAACGCTTCGTCAATCTCATACTTTTCGAGTCTCCCAACAACGTAGTCCAATGGCCAACAGCCGTTTCTCAAGTGTTCAGCCAGAGGGTGTGCCAAGTCGTTACGTGAAATCATATCTCTCAGGACATGGATCCACCCTTGCAACCCAGCGTATACCAGAGGTCCATAGTTTGGAATCACATACACGCCGCCGCTGCCGACGTCATGTTCCTCAGCGTCACAGCGGTACAGCAAACTGTTGAGAGCGTACAGATCCAAGTTGGCCGTGGCCTTGATCGCACCGAAGCGCAAATGATCATCCAACCCCTCGTCGACACCATGAAACTTGGTCTTGAGAACGGCAATTGCACCTTGAGGGAAGTAGTCTGGCAAACTGATCTTGGAGTTCCCGTCAATAGACTCAACCTTCACAGGCTCCAAGTCTTTCACCTCAACAGGCACCGAAGTGATGTACTCCTCGTCTGTCACAGGATCGCCCGTCTTCTCCAATGCATGGGCAAAGACGAACTCAGCAGTGGTACCCTTCAGCAACACAGGCGCCAACCACTGGTCAACGTCGGCGTGGAACTTGGTTCGGGCAATGAGGAACCAGCCTTCACCAGTCTTCGCACTTGTTCGTTGCAACGTGATGAACTGACCCTCGTGGTGAACGTGCATCTCATGATCCTCAGCGTTAAAACTCGAGTCCGAGATGCTCTTGCGGATTTTGTAGAGCTTGGATTTCACCTCACCGATCCCCTTGCCAAAAGTGTAAGTTCTCTTTTCGTTCACAACGTCCAACAAATGTGGATAACACTCGTCGTACCCGAATACTGAACCAACGGCAGTGGAACATAGGGACACCAGGGCAGCGTTTGGCAGCGTGTCTTCCACAGTTCTCTTGTCGTAGGGAGTCTCATTGTCATGAGTACAATCCATGAACAGCGCGTGTGTTCTTGAAGGGACAAGAACTCTCGGAACCTTAACCTCCGAGAGCATGCTGTTGACGAGCTCATCCTCGTTATCGGCAGGGTACGCAAAGTCATCCAATGGGAGAGGTAAGAACGAGCCCACGGGGGAACCAGCGTGTCTGTGCACCAAGCGAGACAGCTCCTCCACAGACCACGCCTGCATAGCCTCCCTGATAAGCGAAGTGATGCCCAGTCTTTCCACAAACAAGTTGTCCATGTCCTCCGATCCAGTGAAGAGTTCACCAACCACGTACAGCTGTGGATTCTCGCGCCTTGCAACATCCAAGAAGTACTCACCGACATGAAGTGGTGTTGAGTGACAGTTGTCAATGCGGAACCCATCAAAGATCTGGGCGTTCAACTTGACGTACTCCTCCATGCGGAACCACAAGTACGGGGAATCCTCTGGACCAGCACCGTATCTCAGCTTGACACAATCACCCCAGATGATCACTTCACGGAGCAAGTAGCTTTTGGTCTGATCAGATGCAAAATCAACCAGCGGGTTCCCGTTCCAGATCCAGCCGTTGTTGGCAAGTTGGTAATCACGCCCATCCTTGGTAAATCTTGTGAAGTAGGGCTCGGTCAACGGCGCCTTCTTCGTGACCTCGCCCAGCTTAGGACCATGGTCGTCAAGTCTCTGGTACTTGATTCTGTTGTAGAGCTGTTCGAGGATCTGCTCAACGTCTGCGTCGTACGTCTTGTACAATGGTAAGTTGATCTCGTTTAGCAAGTCTTGGGCCTTGGATGAGTCGACAGTGCCGTAGACAGAGTTGATGATAGATGCAAGCTTTACAATGGCCACCCTGTTGCTGAATCTTTTTGTAATCTTGGGAGTGAATGAGCAATGGGTCTTGGCAAACTGCGCCAACTTCACAACGGACTGCTTCACATCTTCAGGGACGTGAACATCTTCCAACGTCGTGCAATCCACCTTCTCCAAGTCAGAGAGACTGGCTTTGACGTCAATGACATAGAACTCCCACAGCTTGAGTGTTTCGATGACGTGCTTCTTGATACCATCCATCACGGAGAGGAGATCTTCCACACTCTTGAGCTCCAATGGGTATCCCAATTTGCCGAGATCTTCGCTGAACTGAAGCAGTTGTCCATCGAGTTCGATAGCAGCGGTCAAGTGTGGTGCTGTTTCCATGTTGTACCCGGATTCAGGATGCTCTCTGAGCCATTCTGAGTTGTTGGCAGTGTGGTTCAGCACAATGTCGGTGATGGAAAGGAGCCCCTTATCGCCATGCAGTTTCTGGACAAAGGAGTCAACCTCCTGAGAGCTGGCAAAGAGGTTGGGATCAAACTGGAGCTGGTCATAGATTGAGTAGGGAGACTCAGATTCACCTCTCTCTTGCAACGGAGTAAAGTGGACCATGTTGTAACCTTTGTTTTTCACCTCCTGGAACACGGTGTCCCACTTTTCCTTCGGGCCCAGCCATTTGGACACGACGGACTCCATTGCGATCGAGTTGAGGGGCAAAAACGAGCCATTGATGTAGAGAGATGGCGGGACAACGAAATAGAACTTTCTGGTGGTTTGATATTCTGCGGAGTCGGGGCCCTTGTACGAGAGGTAGTAGCTGTAGCAACCTGGGTTATACACCTTCAAGTCCAGCTCCACGTCGGAGCCAAACGAGTTGGGGACAGATCTTGCGTAGAACTTGTCTCTGTAGAAAACAGTGGTGCCATCAGGGGGCAAATTGGTCCAGATGGTGGCGTCCCTGGCGACTGGACAGGACGCTGGCAGGAACAGCCTGAGGTTGAACAGGTAGTCCACGCCCTGGCGGAAGTTTGGCGGGAGCGGGAGCGCCGGCAGCGAGACAACGCCCCTGTCCGAGTGTGCGGCACCCTCCTCGTCAATCTTGAGCAGGAAAGTGGTCATGGCCGGTGATGCTCGCTGGTTGTGTAGAGGGAGTTGAAGGAGGCAACGGAAAGGAGGGCAATAGGGGCGTCCCGGCCGGCCTGCTTTTCTCGCCTGTCTCCCCCCGGACCCGCACGCGCCGCCCGCTCGCTCATGCCAGCCTACGCGAATCATGACGTGTTCGCTTGCATACCTAAACACACTTAAAACACCAGGGAGACAACGTAGAGCACCACAGCAGCGAGCAGAGCAATCACTGCCAGCAGAGGGGCCGCGCCAAACTTGTACACGTACAGCTCCTTGAGCTGCTCGAGGTACTGGATCATCACCTTGCTCGAGAGCTTGGACTCACCCTCTGTTCTCACACCGAAAGAGTATGGCACCTCGCCGATTGGCTGGTCAGCTGGCAATGGCAGCTTGGCCAAGAGCTCGAGAGCAATCTTGAAACCCTTGTCGTTCACGTTCTCGGATGTGAGGTACTTCTTCTGCAAACCAAAGAAGCCACTCATCGGGTCAGACGCGGTAGTGAGCGGTCTGGCGAGGATTCTGGCACCGGAACTGATCACACGGCGGTACAGTGGCCAGTCCTTGTCGATGCCGACACCGGCAGCGTATCTGGTGCCAATGGCGAATGGGTGCTCTCTCAATGTTTTCAAAAAGTCCGGCACTGTCTCTGGAGGGTGCTGGAGATCGGCATCCATACAGAGCAAGTACTCACCCTTGCCCTCGTTGAAGCCTCTCAACACGGCGGAGCTGAGACCCCTCTCGGTGGTTCTGACGATGATTCTGACGTTGTATCCCTCCTTCTGCAGGGCCTCGACTTCCTCGACGGAGCCGTCGTTGGAGTTGTCGTCAACAAAGATGAGCTCGGTGGTCTTGGAGCCGGCGTTGCCCAAGGCGGCAAAGAGCCTGGTGGTGAGCGGTCTGATGTTGAGCTTCTCGTGGTAGGCAGGGACGACGACGGTGTTCTCGATGGCCATTGTGTGCGGTGCTGCTGGTGGGGATGCCAGTGTTAGGGTGTGTGGAGAATTCCACCCGCCGCCGCCCAAAATTCCCGCCTACGTGTCAGTGTTGCACCTACCGGGCACCATCATCAACTTCCCGCGAACCCGTTCGATGAGGAACTTCCGAGGGCGACGACCCCCGACTGCCCGCGCCGCCAATCAGCGGCCGGTAATTTTCGATTTGTCTCGAGCGCTGATTCTGCTCCCGCCCAAAACGCGGTCGGGCCCTGGTAGGGGCCACAGCGTGGGAAAGAAACAACGAAAAAAAGTGCCAGGCCCCGTTGAAGCTGAGCAGCCCCGAGCCATCCTCTGCCCGTTCCACGCTCAAGCACTCCTCCACACGTCCACAATGTTGTCCAGAAGACTCGCCTCCTCTGCCACCAGAGGCTATGCGACTAAGGTCACCGCCACCCCAGCCACTGCCGAGAGCAGAGTCTCCACTTTGACCGTCAAGGTCAACGCCGGTTCCCGTTACGCTACCAAGGACGGTGTCTCCCATTTGCTCTCCAGATTCAACTTCCAGAACACCAGATCCAGATCTGCCCTCAGACTTACCAGAGAGTCCGAGCTTCTCGGTGGTGAGTTCTCCTCCAAGGTTGACAGAGACTCCATCTACTTGTCTGCCAACTTCTTGAAGGAGGCCCTCCCATACTACGTCAACGCCATCGCCGACGTGCTCTACAAGACCTCCTTCAGACCACACGAGCTTCCAGAGGTTGTCCTTCCAGCTGCCAAGTACGACTTGAGCAGAGCCCTTGCCTCCCCATTCTTCAAGGCTGACGAGCTCTTGCACTCCATCACCTTCAGAAAGGACTTGGGTAACCCACTTTTCTACGACGGTGTCGAGAAGGTCACATTGGATGACATCAAGGAGTTCTCCGACAAGGTGTACGTTAAAGAGAACATCGAGGTGATTGCCAAGGGCGTCGACGCCAGAGCTCTCGACAACTTCATCAAGGAGTCCGCCCTCAACCAGTTGCCAAAGGGTGCCTCCGTCGCCTCTACCGCTGCTCCAAAGTTCTACGAGGGTGTCGAGACAAGACAAAGAGCCTCCGGCGAGTCTGTTGCTGCCATTGCCATCCCAGTCAAGGCTGCTGACTTTGCCACATACGAGGTTTTGGCTACCTACCTCACTTCCCCATTGTACGAGTTGAGCTCCGCCGTTGCCCAGTCCACTTTGAACAAGTACTCCAACGCCGGCTTGTTCACTCTTTTCGTCAAGGGTGATGCTACCTCCGTGTCGGAGAACATCAAGAAGATCACTGCTTCCTTGAAGAAGGGTGTCGATCTCACTCCTGCCTCCGCCTACGCTTCCACTAAGTTGGCCCTCGCTAACGAGTCCGCCCTCACACCACTCGAGTTGAACCTCGCTGCCGTCAAGAACTTCAAGTTGGGCAAGTTCAACTACGTTGCTGTTGGTCAGGTCTCCAAGCTTCCATACGCCGACGAGTTGTAAGGCTCATGACCCATCCACACCATCATCCACATCAAGCCACTCAACCAATCCACCTGAAAAAAAACACTCCAACCCCACACACAGCCCCCTCCCCCCCATACACACATCCCTCGACACCTTGCAATCCATTTTCTTGATTGACTTACACAAACATTCACAGAATAGACATCACCGTACATAGTTCAAACACACAATCAAACACAAACCAGCATTTGAGACAGTTCAAAGAAACTTTTCTTCTATATGGATACAATGGAGAGAGAGAGAGGAAGGCGAAAACGGGGGTTTCTTTATATTTCATTAGTGCACAGTATTTATATAATCGAGACGAGACTAGTAACATTGTAGCGTGTGGGTACTGGTCTTATGTGGGGTTGCCAGCACATTCGAATTTCAGCGATCGGGAGAGAATTGTGCCAAGTGGTATGACTTTATGGTGGACAGTGGCACGTGTCCCCTTGAGGGTGGATGTGTTTGGCAGTACTGTACAAAGGGCGCCGGACGCTGGGTCATGGTAGGCGACTATGTAATCGGGCTAATGATTGCAACGTCTAGGTGGTAGTTCGGATCGATGTTCCCACTGCAAGCCGGTTGATTCTCGTTTCTCCGGTCGCGTGGGTGGAGGCTGACTCCTCACAGATATCTTCGAAACCCCACCATTTGCCGTCAACCCAGCTCTCCAGCTCTCCTCTGATTGGGTATGAGTACGCTCTCAGGCCCGGTAGCCGCCACACTAGCAGTAGCTGTATCTCCGGCAAAAGGGGAGGTTCATTGTGGCAAAGCGAGTACAGTACTTGGATAACAAGCTGGAAGGAAGACGCTGCTGCGGGCATGTTTGATGTGTAGTATCGTCTTCCTTATTTCTCCTTCTCCCTCTCTCTCTCTGTCTCTTTCTCCGGGGATTTGATGCACCGGCGTACCCCCTGCAATCATGCCGGAGTCACACAACGTGTCGTCAGGAGTCAGGAGTCAGGAGTCGACGAGCTGCTGTCCGGGGACTACCACCGGAGGCTCCGTACGTACTGCACACCAGCTAAAAACTACTACCGTAGACGCTGATTTAGGCTACCGGGCTTGCGGCTAGCGGCTAGACTGGCCCACCCTTTTCTACAAGTGGTAGAGGTGTACAGTGTCTCGTGCGTTTGTGCGTCATCGCGGAGCACCTGAATTGTTCCGGGATGGACGAGGTCGAGGGTCCCTGTGCGGGCTAGAAGTTCAGAGCCCAGGGCCCCCGGAGCCTCAGGACCCCGGACGCGTCGAGAAGAGTCACAGCGGAGGAGGTGGGCAGACTCGAGACACATCGCCCCGCCTGTCGAACCGCTGGAGTCAGGGCCAACGACCGAACCAATCGCACCATCTCCGACGCCGCATGGAGGAAGAAGACCCCCGAGGAGTAGTAGCCGGACCATCATTTCCCCAGACCCCAGCGGCTTGCAGCTGCCCCCCTCCACCCGCATCTTTAGTAGTATAAAGTTTCACCCTGCCCCGCCGATCGCTCTGCCATGCTCTGTTCTCGTGCTCCTTCACCCTCACCCAACAATGATCGTCCCAACCATCCACGAACTCTTCAAGAGATACAACGACTCCGACCAGGAGGTGCCCGCTTTCAAGGACATTGATGTCGAGACCCTCGCCCACGCCCAGCAGAAGGTGGAGCACGATCTGACGAGATGGCAGGCCGTGCGCCGCTATAAGAAGGTGGTCTTCTTCTTGTTTGTTGTTGTGTGGACAACGTGTGCTGTTGGCTACGAGAACCAGGCCGGTGGTATGGTCGTCTCCATCCCGCAGTTCAGAGAGGACTTCGGCCACTACTACGACGGTGACTACGTGCTCGACGCGTCTTGGCAATCCGCCATCACCGGTGGGCCATATGGCTCTCTCGCCATCGGATATCTGGCGAGCTCCTGGCTCGCCGACAAGATCGGTAGACGCCGTCTGATTATCCTTGCTACCGTGTTCACCATTCCTTGGATCACTGTTGAGTTTGTTGCCACCACCATCGAGGTCTACTTTGTCGGTAAGTTCATGAATGCCTTTGGCCTCGGTGCTCTCGGCGCCGTCGTGTCCACATACATCTCGGAAGTTTCTCCTATGGCCCTCAGAGGTATTGCTACCGCCTCCATGTGTCTAGCTCTGACAATCGGCCCTTTTACTTGTGTCTTGATCAACAACACCACTGCCACCTACACCACGAGAATGGCCTACAGAGGTATCTTCATCCCACAATGGATCTTCTCCATTACTTCCTTGATCCTCGCAGGCTTCCTTCCAGAGTCACCTTACTGGCTGCTCACTAAGGGCAGAAAGAAGGATGCCCTCAAGGAGCTCAGAAGAATGTTTGACCACGAGGCTGATATTCAAGGTCAGTTTGCCCTGATGCACATCACCGTCGAGGAGGCAAAACTGATCTCCCAGCAGTCCGGTACATACGCTGACGCCTTCAAGAAGCCAGACTTGAGAAGAACTCTCCTCTGTGTCTTCTCCATGGTGATGCAATGCTTCTCTGGTCTCCCATTCATTGGCTCTTACTCCACATACTACTTCCAGCTCGCCGGTTACGATACTCAAGAATCCTTCCAGATTTCCTGTGGTGCACAGGCCCTGTCCATCTCCGGTGTCATTGCCTCGTTCTTCATCCTTGACAGATATGGTCGTCGTCCGCTCTTGATCGGAGGTATGATTGCCTGTTCCATCCTCAACCTTGTGGTGGCAATCACTGGTATGTTTACCAGCAACATCAGTGCTATGAAGACTTCGTCGGCTTTCATGGCGATGTACAACTTCATGTACAACATTGGTCTCGGCCCCGTGCCGTACCTGTGTTCCAATGAGCTGCCATCCGTTTTCCTCAGAGCCAAGACAATGTCTCTCTCCTCTTTCACCAACCAAGTCTTCTCTACCATGTGGGCCTTCGTCTTGCCCTACATGTTCAACCCAGACCAAGCCAACATGGGATCCAAGATCTGCTTTATCTTTGCCGGTCCTTCCACACTGTCCATCTTTGCCTTCTACTTCTGGCTTCCAGAGACAAAGGGGAGATCCTTTGAAGACATTGACGAGATGTTTGCTGCCAACATTCCTGCTAGAAAGTGGAAGAATTACAAGACTCAGAAAGAAGAACTTGCTGAGAAGGCTTTTGTTGACGTTAAGGTGGACCAGCCACACTTTGTTGAGAACGTTGCTCATGAGGCCAAGAGTTCCACTCATGATGAAAAGTTGTTGGTCTGAGCATCTTCTGCAGCACAGTCCATTTAGGTAGTCAATATTATACGTTTGGTTTTGAAATGATTTGTATTTGATGGAGATCACCCCAAGGGATAAGTCGTGTTGGTCTCTGGTAAAACAGGAAACGAGCTTGGCCTCCGTCATGCCCACTTTATGTCACACTACTTCATCAAACATGGCATGCAAAAAAATAGTAGTTTTTGATCATCAGAATTCATATACATAAACGCCAGACCCAATGTCAAACTTTTCTCCATTTGGTAACTCCACGGAGCCTCTGCAGTTTGGTGGCAGCTTCACAGTGTACTCGTACTTGCCGCCCTTCTTCTCCCACTTGGACTCGATCCATCCGTAAGGAGATCTGTGCTTGGTCTGAGCGTACTCCAATCCGCCACCGGGCATTGGCTTGAACACCACGTCCTTGTAAGCAGTAGAACCTCTCTTCAACCCACCAATACGTTCATGCATCCACAAATCAACGGCACCCAGAGCATAATGGTTAAATGAAGTCATATCGCCAGGATTGATCTTACCATTAGGCGTCATGGAATCCCATCTCTCCCAGATCGTTGTAGCTCCCATAGAGACAGGGTACAACCACGATGGACACTCCTTAGTCAACAGCATACCGTAAGCATCGTCCAAGTGGCCAGTCAAAACAAGAGCCTCAGTGACAAATGGTGTGCCGGCAAACCCAGTGGATATCTTGTAGCCATTCTTCTTGCACAAGTTGGCCAGTCTCGAGCCACCGTACTGCAACTGATCCTCATTGTTGTACAATCCAAAACAGATGGTCAGAGAGTAAGCAGTTTGCGTGTCACACACGAGTCTCCCAGATGCGGTGACGTACTCATCGTGGTAGTCCTTCTTGATCTTGGAAACGCGCTCAGTAAAGTATGCCACATCTTCAGCCTGCTCCAACAACTTAGCGGTCTCCAGCAACTGTGTGGCAATCAAGAAGAGGAAGGCATCTGCCACCAGGTAAGCGTCTGTAGTAGCCAACAGTGGGTTGTCTGGAGGAGCACTTGGGTCAAGCCAGTCACCGAGCTGTGCACGAACCTCGGCCCAGCGTTCCTTGCCCAGCAGTTTTGGAATGAACTCGTACCAGGTCTTCATGGAATGATACTGGTCTCTCAACACCTGGATGTCCTGGTTGGCTTCAAACACTCTCCAAGGGACAATCACGGAGGCATCCTGCCAAATGGCACAGAAGGCACCGTTCCAGAAAGTATCGTATGCAAAACAGACATCAGGAACAACAACAGCTGGGTATCCGCCCTTCTCCTCCTGTTCCAATCTCAAATCCACAAGCCAGTTCTTCAAGAAGGAACCCGAGTCAAACAAGTAAAGAGCAGTTGGCGAGAAGGCAGCAATGTCACCTGTCCAACCCATACGCTCATCTCTTTGTGGACAATCAGTAGGGATGGAGAGGAAGTTCCCACGAGTCGAGTAGATAACGTTCTTGTGGAGCCTGTTGAGCAATGGGTTCGAACACTCAAAATCACCGGTGACGTCCATGGCGGTGGAGATAACATTAAACTCAAAGGAATCAAGAGTTAACTCTCCAGGATAGCTGTCAACCTGGACATATCTGCAACCGTGGTACGTGAACTTCGGAGTGTACTCTTCACCCTGGGCATCACCTTTAAAAGTGTACGTGTCTGTGGCCTTGACTTCTCTCAGTGGTCTTACCCCCAGCTCTTCATCTTCCATCACTTCAGCGTGCTTGAGTGTGACAGTGTGGCCCTTCTCGCCCTTAACCTTCTTCATATGCAAGACACCAACAGCGTTTTGACCCAGGTCCAACACCTTCTTGCCCTTTGGTGTAATGATGAGTTCCACAGGCTTGATCACTTCAATGACCTCCGAGTACCCAAAAGTCTGTGGATCGATGGACTTGGATGGATTGGCCACGATCTGAACAGGGCTCCACGACGAAGAATCACCGTCCACAGTGGACCAGCCTGGGATCTCCCTCGAGGCGTCGTAGATCTCGCCGTTGTACAACTGTGACGAGATGATGGGGCCTTGGTCGGTGGCGATCCAGTTGTCAGAGGTCTGAACTACCTGGGATGTGCCATTCTTGTAAACAACCTCCAACTCCAAAGACAGAGCCTTCTCCTTGCCGTAGATGTTTGTGGCACCGCCGTCGAATCCCAACCAGCCAGAGAACCAGCCGGCACCGACACACCCACCAATGACGTTCTTGTCTGCCACCAGATCAGTAACGTCATACACCTGGTGCAGCAGTCTGTGCTTGTACGAGGTCCAGCCAGGAGCGAGCACGTTGCTGGCCACCTTCTGCCCATTGAGTTCGAGCTCGTAGACACCCAGAGCAGTGGCGAAGATCGTGGCGGATTGCACCTCTCCGCTGAGCTCAAACACCGGGGAGCGGAACATGATCCCTGCGGATTTCTTCTCTTCATGTGTGGTGATTTCTTGGTCCTTCTGCATCACGAATGGAGCGGACCAGGCGTTGTCGAGGACACCCACTCTCATCGACGTTGGCTCAGACCAATCAGACCAGGAGTCATCAGCACCGGCGACACGGACGCTCACGGTGACCAGCTCTTTGGAGTGAAGATCTGTGGATGGCCAGGGGACATTGATGGACTCAGATGACTCTGTGGCGAATGTCTCTTCGGTGCCGTTGCGTACAACCTTGATCTCGTAGCGCTTCTGGACCCAGTCCTTCTCATAGCCTTCAAACGCCCATTGGAGCGAGGGTCTTTTCGAAGCGAGCGCATTGACTGCACCGCCATCGAAGCTGACTTGGTAGACACGAACCATTGCTTGAGATCATCCGCAAAAGGAGTCAGTTGGTGGGGTCGCTCTGGGGAAGGACGCAGCTGTATATATAAAGAGCGGCGCCTGCCCGGGGTTTGTTTTACTCCGGCGCCAGTCCCTTCCGTTCCCGCTCGCGGCGATCCCGGGTCAATGATGCCCCGGCCGCACCCGCACCCTTTTCCCCACAGCTGCAACTTCGACGGACCTACGTCGCTGAGAGCCGCAAAAGCTGCACACGGGGGTAAACTGCGTAGCTCCGACCCCTTGGTTTACCCATCTAATCAAAACTACATCTGGATGAACACTAGTATGGCTGTTGATTCGGCATGCGAACTAATTACGTACACTCACTGGTCAGTTCTGGAACAGCCGGAAATGGCGGTGATTGCCTCTGGGCAGACCACCTGCTCGAAGGAGACGGATGGGTTGTCAGCACCTTCGAACCAGTCGAATCTGAACTCACAGCCGTCGTAAAGGGCAGTTGGCAAAGCGGAACAGTCGGACTCAGAGGAGACACCACCGTACTGCTCACCCCAGGAGTAGCCGTCGCCGAACTCGCCGGAACAGCCAGCGGTGTAGATACCGACACCACCGCCTGGCAAGGCCAGGTCGAACTGATTGGAGCCCAAGTCGGAACCGGTGTTGGTGATCTGGACAATCATGGACTTGCCCTCCAAGGCCGTCGAAGTGAAGGTCAACTTGACACAGGAACAGCACATGGTGTCCTCGGAACCACCGACGATGGAAGCAGCAGCGAAACCGTAAGCCAGGTCGTCAGAGACAGCCCACGGAATCTGGTTGTTGCACATGTAGGCAGTACCACCTGTACAACCGGACTGGGTGTCAAAGCTGGAGAGAGCATTGCCAGAAGCATCACAAGAGAGCACAGGCGAGTCCACGTTGGAAGACTTTCCCGACCAGGCACAAGATGGTTTGCAGCAGTCCCAATAACGGGTGGTGGTACCAGTGCCGGACCAGCCACCACTGACGGTCTGGACATCCTCAGCAGCAGCCGAGGAGGAGGAAGTGGATGTACTCTTGGTAGAGGAAGCGGCGGCAGTTGAGGCTTCGGCGGTCGTGGAGCTTGCCGCAGCAGCAGAAGTAGCAGCAGCGGAGGTGGAGGTGGTGGCTGTGGCAGCAGTGTTGGAAGCCTGGGTCACAGCACCGGTAGCTTCGTCCGATGGAGTACACTGGTAGTAGTAGTCGTTCAAGGAAACACAGGTGGAGCCGTCGGCACAGTCAGAGTCACCCGAGTAGCCGGAACCACCGCACTGGCCGTACACGGCGACGGTGGCGGAAGCCTTGGTGAGAGCGGTCAAGATAGCGAGAAGCTGGGTGTTTGTAAGCATCGTTCTTGGTATTTGAAGAGCATGCCTGGTGGACACTCCTCCAAAAACGAGGGATCAGGGACCTCTTTATACCGGTTGCAGTTCGTATGTCTGGGCTTGACACCCGTGTGTCACCACAACGCGTAGCCTTCTTTTCCCGGGTGCTCAAGGCGGTCTCCCACGCCTTGTGCCATCATTCGGAGCCCCCAAAGAGTATGTGCATGGACAGTCCTGGGTCTATCTGGTTCTAGTCCGCTGGGAGCACACCGCGTTTGGCCATGGTGAGCGTAGGGTGTGCCACATCGGTACTTTCCATGAGCCTCCCCCACACAGACTACCCCTGCAGGCCCGCGAGGGGGGCCCCAAAACAAAACAAACCAAAAAGAAAAACCCTGATGCTCTACGCCTTAAACGGTACAATAAAAAAGGGACATCAACATTCAAAGGGCGTTTCGTAACAAAATCAGTGACCAGACACGTACGTCTCCGCAAATCTCTTCTCAGAATACTCTCTGGCAGTCATGTACTCGGACTCGTCCTTGTTGTAATCAACCTTCTCCTTAGCAGCAGCAGCCACGATTGGAGATGGAATTGGCACCATTCTGACGTCATCCTCAGCATCAAGGAAGAACACGATGGAGTATCTGTCCTCACCCTCGGTTGGCAATGTCACTCTGTGGAGTGTGGACTTGAGAATCCCGTTTGTCCAAGCAGACAACTGGTCTGCAATATTGACCACGATTGGAGCGGCACGGCCAGCCTTAACGTACTCTTCGTTCGCAGACTTGATGAATGGAACTGGCTTCCACTGGCCAGTCATGTCAAAGAGCTCCAACCCCTCCTGACCCTGCTGCTGGAACAAAAGAGTGACAGAGCCGTAGTCGGTGTGTGCACCGGCTCTGATCTTCATCTCGGCATCCAATTCAGTGGTCGATGGGTAGTGCAGCATTCTCATGGAAGTCATGGACTTGCCCTCTGCTCTGTGTCTGTCAGCAAACCAGTTGGCCCCACCAGCGGACTCCTCGACCTTCAAGCCCATAGCCAGGAGCGTGAGAATTCTGATACCGAGTGCGTGGAGCTTCTTGGCCATCGTACGGATGAACTCGTAGTTCTCAGTGCCGTCAGCGAACATTGGTGGAAGCATGGACTTGTCGCAGTCACCAGTGACGAAGTTGAAGTCACCAAAGTTGAACGCCTCCTTTGGGTCGCCCTTGGACTGGAGCTCAGGGTCCAAGTTCTCCTGGTTGAACGTGGTGTAGCCCGCATCCTCATGGTTGATAGGGAACTTTTCCTTCTCCTCCTTTGGCAACTGGAAGAACTGCTTGCTCAGGGCAAAGAAGCGGTCAATCTCGGCCTGGGTGAAGTCGTGGCCGTCGACAAAGAGGAAGCCCTGCGTGGTGAATCCCTCAAGGATCTTCTCTGCAGACTCCTGGTTGATGGTGGAGACGTCAACGACTTTCAGTGGGTTCTCTGTTGTTTGTGTCATTATCGGCTGTGGGCTGTGTGTCAGTCGCTTCTCCCAAAGGAACTACTATCCCTGAACAAACCTGAGGCCAGCCGTCCGAATTTTATATCCAATTTGGCCTGGGCGCTCGGCCGGAGAGCGGGAAAGAGGAAACCCATATCGCGCTGATAAGATCTCCGGCAAATCAGGTTAGCCGCCGGTGTCAGCCAAATTGTCCCTGTTACTTCCGTCGGAGTTGATTGGCCGCAACGCCGAGAACCGAAATGGGTATTCTCCGCCTCAGTAAGCGCGCTGACACTACTATAACCGGTACCCAAAGAGCCAACGGGTCTCATCACCAATGATTGGGCCCGTTATTGATATGCGCTACTTTGAAGAAATCGTTGTAACCTTCATTTTTGAGCCTGCTAAACCACGAGTAGCTAAAGATAGACAATTTGTTCTCAAAGGATCTCAACCTCACCTGCCAACTCCAACCTTCTACTGCTAGAGCCGACAAATATCTTGTAAGTGCCAGGAACAATGATCCAGCTCTGCTCCTCCGTATCCCAGATACTGATGTCTCTCCGTAAGATGTCAAACTCGACTTTGGCTGATCCACCAGGCTTGATGTATACTTTGTTGAACCCTCTTAATTGTCTTGGCGTTTTGAGACCATCTGAGTTTGGATATGAGATGTACAACTCAGCAACATAGGCGCCCTCAACATCCCCAATATTTGTTACCTGCATCTTCACAGTGTAGAGCGTGTTCCACAAGGCGTCGTTTCCACCCAAGCCGCCGCCAGCAATCGGCTCCTGATAGTAATCCTCCTCTGAGTACCCCTCAGGATACTCATACTCATTCACACTGTAGATCTTCTCGTTGAAAAGGTAGGGATAGATGAAACCTGGCACCGGGGAGAAGTCAGAGAATGGGAACGTAGCATCTTCAACGTCTCTCAACTTCTCGTCTGCAAACACATACTCGTCCAAGTATGGCGGTGGAAGCGGCAAGTCAGTCGTTGGCGGTAACACCTCCTTGATTGACAAGTCCGAAAGAGAGAACTTTGTGAAAGAAAGCCCGTATCCAAATTCGTAACGTGGCCTGATCCCATTCTCATCGAAGTAACGGTAGTCCAAGAGCCGGTTGAGATCATCTTCAGGTTTACCCTTAATCGGAATCTTATCAACAATGTCAACGTACTGATCTTCTTTTCTTGCGATGGTAAAAGGTAATCTCCCACTTGGGTTGACCTCACCAAAGAGAACTTCCGCAATAGCTTTGCCAAAGTACTCACCGAGTGGAGCAGAGTACAACACAGCAACAACATTTTCATGGTCAATGAAGGGCTCAAGATCAACGGGACCTGTCGATGTGATGACAACAACGGTTTTGCGGCAGCGGTTGGCAATGTGAGTGATCAATTCCTCAGAGTTCTGCCAAAGAGAGACGTTCTTCCTGTCACCGTAGTTACCATCAACTTCGATGTAACCCTCACCAGAGTCGGCCATGGCAAACACAACAGCCATATCAGCATACTCAGCAATGTCGTCAACATGATCAAGATCATATTGATCGCTTGTGTAGTCGTAGACCATATCCCTCTCTCTGGCCTTGTGAGCAATTGCTTCGAATGGAGTGATACCAAAAGGTGCATTGACACTTGCTGATCCCCAACCACTGAAGAGTGCACCATCAGCAGACTTCTGGTCTTTGGTGTTGAAGCCCTGGGGGTCTGGCCCGGCTGCGAGACCTGCAATCAACAATCTGCGGATTCCTTCATCCTCAGAAATCGGAAGGTGATGACCATCATTCTTCAACAAAACAACGGCTTCACGAGCCACCTCCAAGGCGGTCCATTCAGTGAAATCATCTCTGGCGTCAATGTGGTAGTTAGTCTGCTGAATCGGACCATAACTTTGGAACGGAAACTCCTGATCGTATGTATGGAAAGTCCATGAGCTGAAATTTGGTTGATCATCTTCGTTATCAGAGTTTGGCAAACCGGCATCAATGGAGAAGAAAGAGGCCAAGATTCTGCTCACCATGTCGTTGAGTCTTGCTTGCGGAATGGTGTCGTTGTATACTGCCCTCGTCAAGAGCGGACCCCAGTAAGACTTGCCACTGCACCAATCACCAAATATCTCACCAGGCATTGTCATGTCCAAACCAGCCAATGCAGAGTCAACACCCGTGTGTTGGGCACCCCAATCACTGACAACAAACCCCTGAAACCCAAGCTCCTCTTTCAAAAGGTAGTTCAAGAGGTACGAGTTCTCACAAGCATATGTGCCATTGACTCTGTTGTACGAGCACATCACACCTCCAACACCAGCGTGCACCGCGTCAGCCCATGGCCACAAGTAAACCTCATGCATGACTCTGTCTTTGATCACTGAATTGATAGATGCCGAGAGCCTGTCCCAGTCACCACCAGTCCATTCGTTCTCTTGGCGAAAATGCTCCTGTTCATTGCCAATAAAGTGACGAGCACATGCAACAACACCTTCCTCTTGGACACCTTGCACGGTGAGCGCACCAGCAACACCCTGAAGATATGGATCCGAACCGAAACTTTCCCAGTTTCTGCCGCCTTCGGCCTTGTAACCGATAGGACCGATGGTTGGACCCAAGAGAATGTCCACACCTTTAGCTTTGGCCTCTCTCCCAATGGCCTTACCTCTGTTGTACATCAAGTCTCTGTTGAAGGTTGAGCCGGTGGCCATACCAGAGGGGAAGCTCGTAACAAAATCTGTAAATCTGACTCCGTTAGGACCATCTTGTAAACACAACGAAGGAATGCTGAGTCGTGGGACACTCCCCGTGTTACCGATGCAAGGGCCCGAACCCCATCCAGTGCCAGTAGTTAAGTTGACCTTTTCCAAGATTGTCATCTCACTCACAACGTCTCTGGCCTTAGCATAAGCAGCTTGCCATACTTTCTGAAGCCTACCGCCGGCAGCTGAGGTGTTGGTGTTAGTGATCGGGCTTGGGAGGAGGTCGGCGGCTAATTCACATAACGATGCAACGGTGTATCACAAACGGGACGGGTAGTAACTTGGGCTGTAGAAGTTGATGTCATCCGTGTCTGCATCAGTGTTGGACTCATCAATTTCTGGATCTGGGTTGACGTACAAAGGGCCTTTCTCAAAACGTGGTTCCAAACCCTCAACAACAGTGTCAGCTCCGGCGGCTAATTGTGCACCTTGACAGAGCAACGATCCTGCAACCGCGTAGATCGAAACCTTCGAGTACCTCATGTTCACCCGTCGTCTCTCGTGATTTCAAAGAAGTTTCCAAGTAGGCGCCCTGTACGGTTGTTGAATGGCTGTGTGTACACTTCAGAAGGGAAGTGAGGAGAAAGGAGGTGGGTAAGACCACAAAATCAAAATCAAAACAAACAGAATGCGCGCTTTCGCGGGCGGGCGGCAAAGTGAGCAAAGGGGTCACCGCTTCCACAAAGTGTGCAAAGTGACAATACAAGAGAGCTGAGGGTACAACGTATATTGTTGGTACAAGAGACCACACATCATGAATCATTAAAAAAAGAAAGAGAGACGCCGAAATCAAACGTCAGGAGTTCGGTGAAGCAGAGAAATGTCAACTTTGTTCTCATAGCAAGGCTCCCGCTCAGGTTCAACTTCAGACCTGGATCTTGTTGTCCATAGCTGGTGAGTGGAAATTCTTTGGAACATCTTCGTAAGCTGGTGGTGCGCCATCAGGGTATGAGTTTTGAGATGTTCCCACTTCTCCAGAGGCGTTATTAGCAAGACCGGGTGCCGAGGGTTCTTCGTTCTCCACCAGTCTCTCATAGTCACCGTTGATTCTTCTTTCTTGGGAGCCAGTGATAGGACTTGTGACATAGACGATGTAGATGGCATGAATGGTACCCGGAAGACCAAAGAGCATGGTTAAAAGCACGTTGAGGAGCAACTGGTTGGTCCAGAAGCCAACTCTTATCAGAACTGGGAGTGGAGGTACGAAAAAGGACAGCACATAAAGAATGATGTCTGCGGGATCAAACATTTGGGGATTCTGTTGCTCAACCATGATAATAATAATGTGTTTGCCGATGTTATCTTGCTTGGTGCAATGATGAAGTTTGGGATGCTCAGTCTATGATCGTTGCTACAGGTGGTACTGCGCCCCTAACCTTCCGCGAATCCGCGAACTCATTTGATGCGCTGCGTATTTGCACCAGGCAGACACCATACGCAGTCGAAACGTGGGATAACACTGAAATCTAGTAAGCTTGAACACAATCAGGCAGACCGATCCAGGACATCCAACGCTCATCGAATCAGATCTCAACTCCTACCCCTCATGATCTCGGACACAGGAGATTGGGACAGCTCAAACCCAGGATCTCGTGTCGACCGATGTCCTTCCGGGTGTTCTGGGGGTCCGCGTCCCCGCCCCGGTTCCCCGGCCACACAGCGCGGTTCATGACATGGTCCGGCGACGAGTCCATGGCAAGGTTCTCAGTGATCATCGTGATGCCATAAATGATAATGAGCATTCTGTTTCTCTTCTGTCTTCTGCCTTTCTGCCCCCAGCCACCGGTCTCTTTTGTCTGGGCGCTCGTCTCATCGTAGTTTCAGCAGGGGCCGTAAAACCCCTGTAACTCCGTGATGCCCGGATCGTGTACGTAGATAAATTGAAGGCCGAAAGTCGCGAAGTCAGAGACCGAAGGCCGTGTTGGTTCAGCTGGAGATAGTGCTACACAGGCATGGTCAATAGAGCAACCAGTGCTTCCACGGTACTTTGCGTGCTCCGTTGGGAAGCCAGGTTATGATATCGGGCAATTTGACGTTCGTTAAATAGTTTCACTTCAGTTTTATAAAGCTGAAAGAATCCAAACACCGAGACGCCCGACCTCGTTCCAACCTTAAATTCGTGTCCTGTACAGAGATTTGTGGCATTTAACAGAAGACTATACAACTAGAACACATGTCTATCGAGCTTTTCCTCCTTAGAATGCATGGACCACAAACGATATACGCAGACTACGATAGAGCGGAGAGTCAGGGGTGCTCTCAGGGTAAGACTAGAGGGATATGAGCTGTAGTAACAACTGGGCGTGAATTCAGGAACTTCAAACCCCTCCCAAACCCACAATTTGCGAGTCACCGTACAGTGCCAGTTGGATTCGCTTCCAAGCTCCTGCGGCCGCTCCAAGCGTTCTGCCAGCCGGGCTGTGTGACTTGAGTTCGGGATTTCAAGAAGGTCGATTACCGCGGGAGTTGGTCAGTGGGCCTAGAATCCTGTTGATCAACGTGGCCGCAGAAAGCAGAGTGTAACCGCGTTTGAGGTGAGCATTCGACAGCGTAGAGCGGCGGGGAAGGAGCATGGGGTTATATTGAGGGAGAAGCTGGACACACATACACACACTGTGTGCCCTAGGGGACCTACCAACGAAGAGCACCCAAGGCTTGGTCTTGTCTTTGTTGTGGAAGCACCCCACCGGGATCTCGTGGCAGGCGTAAAATCTGGCTTCGGGGCTGAGCCGGCCCGCCCGCCCACCTGAGGTGCATGTAAACACGGGCTGTCTGGGATACCCGTACGTAGGTTTGCCAAGAGAATCACAAGAAGCCCGGAGCTCCCGGTCTTTCGGGGATTCGTACTAGGAAAGATGGCAGGGTTCCTTGTCCTTTGGAGGGCGGGTACACTACCAACTTGCTCTGCTTTCCATCCTCTCTTCCAGGGCAATTCGCCCTCCCCCCCCCCGGGTGAGCGTACTAACTCGCGGTGCGACACAGCACTGCCCCGTTGACCCACCCGCCAGCGGGAAGTGACACCCTGTATGTCGACCCAAGGAGCGCCCGGCATTTTTCCACACGCGATTGGTTTCTTTTTCCTTCCGAACCGCCTGCTGATTGGTCCGGCGAAGCCAAATCCCAGATGCCGGTGCAGCACGCGCAGATTGGGAGTGCCCGCCATATAAACTACCGGCTTCCCAGGTTTTTTTTTCTTGTCTTCCCTTTGCGCAGCTCCCTCTGTGAACAACCGTTTGATCTTGTGAAGACACACCTGTTCCCAGTTGGCCCGTCCTGCTACGCACACCCCTTGTACGATCCTATGATAACTCGCCCTTCCCACACCTCTCGCTGAATAACCCACTTCTCCTCCCTCCAGTTCCCTCGTAACAGATTGCAGAGAAATACCAGATCCAGAGTCTGAAGATCACCAAAGTCTATTCTACTTCAATGATGAACATCATGGCCGAACAACACTTTGATTTACATGGACGTGACAACCGTTTAAGAGCAGACTCAAACGCCATGATGCTGAACCCGGCTCTGAGCTATTCCATGGTTTCCCCAGCTGTTGAACATGGGAACAGCAACGAGATGTACATGCCCTCAATGCAGACCAGTCAGCCAATGCCACCAATCTCTGCTTTACCGCAGATCGTTTTTTCTAACAACGCCAACTACAACACTGCTGCAAACATCTATCAGCCAAAGGTGCTGTACAGCAACGGCCCGGGAAACAGCTTCACCGACTTCGTGAACAACCACCCAAACGTTCCAGAGATTCAGTTGACCAAAGCCGAGTTTCAGAACTCCCTTCATGTCAACACAAATATCAAGACCGAACACCAGGATGCTCTCTCTGCGGACGCCATCACACCTCAGAGCATGCTCTCCAAGAACTCGTTCTCCTCCTTGAACGAACTCAGATTCCCAGAGGCTTCAGACAGCACGGATCACACTCCAACTTCCTCCATCCACACTCGTTCCTCATACGATGCCTCCACAGCGCAAAACTCTCCATGGCTTGAAAGTGGCAGGCCACAGCTATCCTACGACAACACGCTCCACCCACACCACCACTACCATCCTTATTCCCATGGCCGTGTGTCACCAAGTTACACAACAATACAGCAGTTGCCATTACCAGCCCCACAGCAGCAGCAGCAGCAGCAGCAGCAGCAGCAGCCAACTTCAGAACTCACAGACCAGCAAGTGAAAAACTTGCTCACCATCACTGCTGCTTCTTCCTCTTCTACGGGTAAGAGGAGACCAAGGAAGAAACAGGACCAGGAGTTGGCCAAGGGACAAGAGAGCTTTGTTTGCCAGCACTGTGGTAAGATGTTTGCGAAAGGTTACAACTTGAAGAGTCATCTCAAGACACACAGTGATGAGCGTCCGTTCCACTGCTCCTTCTGTGAAAGATCGTTCGCTCGTAACCACGACAAAAAGAGACACGAGCTCTTACATCAAGGCGTCAAGAAGTTCCAATGTGGAGGTGTGCTCAAGGACAAAGTCACTCGCTGGGGTTGTGGTAAAAGATTCTCCAGAGCAGATGGCTTGGGAAGACACTTCAGAACAGACATTGGCTGGCTCTGTATAAGGCCCCTTATGCTAGAGGCCAAGGAGGCTGAGAAGCTGGAGCACCAGCACAACAACCACGAGGAGCCATACAACGTTGACGAGGTCACTTTTGGAAGCACCTTCATCAACGATCTTCTCAAGAAGACGCAGTGAGGTTATGATTGTTTTGGTCACTGCTGTTCTTCTACTTTTATTTGTACGACTGTTATGATTTCAACTTTTGCTGCTCCTGTTGTTTTATGAACATCTTCTGACGTAGTGTTTCTTCTTTAAAATCTCCCGGCAAATGCTCTTGCAAACGCTTTGTTCAAGGCTTGGAATTGTTGCGAGACTTCTCTTGTGACACCCTGGATCGTGACATGTTTCAGTTTTGGGACCCCACCACCGTATTGGATATCACCGATTCTGGACATCACCACGATCTCTTCCAGTGAAGCATATGATCCAACGAACAGTGTGTTGATGAGTTGCTGCTCTGGGTATGCCAACACGAGCTCCCTTAGCTTCGGGGCAGGGACCAAGGTCTCCACCCATCCCAGATCTGGCAGTGGCGTCTCCGTGTCTGTGTACGCGTCAGGTGTAGAGGGACCAAACTCACCAATCTCTAACGTCAAGAGGTTTGTCAACTCCACGTCTCTGTTTGTGAGCAAGGAACGGCCAAGACCCTTGAGGACCAACGTCTCGTACTTTCCTGCGTTGGCAAAGATAATGTCAAGGATGCTCTCCAGGAATTCTTTGCTCACACTTGTAAGGTTAAGACCAATGTGTAGGTTCTTCAACTTGGCACTGTATTCCTTAAAGATCTTTGGGAAGTTGCCGATGGAGTTCTGGGAGCATCTGGTTGCTGTGAAGTCAAAAGAAACTAGATTTGGAAGCTTGAACTCGGGAAGGCTCTTGACGAAGGGCAGTGGGACGCAGAGATCCAAGTACTCAAGGCTTGGGAACGTGATGGTGGCCTTCTCTGGTGGGATCTCAGTGAAGAGGTTGAGCTCAAGCTGCTTGAGCTTGTCGAACGAAGGGCCCTTGAGGATTGGGATGACGGTGAAGTGGATGGACAAGTTCTCCACTTGGGAGAGGAAGGAAAGACCACCTGCTGTGTCTGGGTGCACAAGCTCTGGAAGTGGGAGGGCACCCCATCTGCGTTTGAAGAGCACACCTTTAGCACGTGGAGCCTGGAAGTTCTCAAACTTTGGGAACCTACACCAGTATACAAACTGGACAATCTCCGCGTTCGGTACACTTACGTTCTTGAACACAGGGCTGAGCCCGAAGTTCTCATTGTTCATGAGAAACTTGTTAGAGTCAGCTCTGACATCTGTGAGTAAGGACACGTTTTCCAACTCCAACTCCTCGGCGATGATATGCTGGTTCTGCACATCAAAAGATCCATTCGGAGAACTCAGTGATAATGCTCTGGTGTCCACTTCGTCAAACTTGCTGTTCATCAGGAGATCATTCGTAGGGTTCATAACAAGGACAGACCCACACTGTCTGGCCTTCAACTGGTAATCCTTACGGCCATTGCCTAATGTGAGTAGGACCAGCTCACAGTCTGCGAAGGAGAGGTTGGGTGAAGCCGTTGTGATTTGGCCGGCATAGTTCTGTTCGTTCAGGTTTCTGAGGACAACTCTGTGCTTGGGCAGAAGGAAGTCGAGGAGCGACGACTGCTGATGTGCAACGGTCTTGGTCTCGTTGATTGTTAGTCCTTGCTTCTTGATCGACACTGCGAAGATGGTGGTAGTGTTTTTGAAGATTCGGGAGAGCTTCTTCCCGTCGTTGAGCGTGGTGATTTTGGTGACTTCCACGAGGTTGAGCTTGCGATTGGTGGGACCCTCAAGGAGAGGATAGAGACGTTGTGGCTGGAGACGGGTCCCCTTGAAGAAAACGGCGTGCTGGTCGTCTGCATCTGTGAAGAGGTTGAAGAGGTGGTAGAACATGGAGTCCGTTCCCAGGAGAAGGTTGCGGAAGTCCAATGGGTCCAACTGGTCGAAGATCCGATGTTGGAGCTCCACGGGGAGCCGGCCGAGAAGGACCATTGTGCGAGAAGCTGGCCTTGTGAGGTCAAAAAGAGAAGCGCCACTACACAGGTAGCCGTTTTGATATGTGTGGGACGTGGGGCGCAGCGTGGAGAATGTGGTGCAGAGCGTTCTGAGAAATACGCAGGCGGTCTGGAATTTACGCCGGGGACCCTGGAGGACAAGCTGGGACCACACACCACATTCCGCAGACATCAGGAATCGCAAGCAGACATCCTCCGGGGGGACTTCGAATTGAGGATGAGTGATTCAAGTGAAGACGTCTAAGGGAATCCCCATACAACTACTGAAGACTTGCAACATTCCGAGATCACTGGCGTCACCGTCGAACATTCTCCGCAGGCACGGCGCCGTATACCGCAATCTGTCTGACTCGTCGATGAGCTTCGCTGTGGGATCTAAATATGAGACAGCATCTCACGGTCAGGGGTACATGATGAGCCACACTTGCATGACGACTCGAAGATAAGGTCCACTCCATGTGACCGGCCACCAGCACAAGTTCTTCAACTACAAAGCGTTATTCTCGTTATTAGGATGTTCATTAAGATGTTGAAGCAATTATTAGCAGGTCATTGACGTTGGCGTGCAAAGGTCATGTGGAGCATGTGTATGTGTTGATGGGCGTGGGGGAAGGTATGATGGATGTGGAAGAGTTTACTGGTCAGCGTCCTGGCCTGGGTTGGCAGTCTCGTAGTCCAAGAACTTGAGCAAGTACCAAAGAGCGGCAGAGATGAGGGAACCAATGAATGGACCAACCCAGTAGATCCAGTGGTAGTCTGGGAAGGAGGAGGCAGCGATACATGGACCGAAAGATCTGGCTGGGTTCAAACCAGCACCGGTGTAGTAGACACAGATCAAGTGACCAATGAAGAGGGCCAAACCAATCACAAGTGGGGCCATGTGGGTAGCTCTGTGCTTCTCGACAGCCATGAACAACACGGTGATACAGAGGATGGCGGTACCGAAGGCCTCGATGAAGACACCTCTGGATCTGGAAGCACCACCGCCCAAACCATTGGCAAAGGCGATTTCACCTGGGGTCATGGCGGAAGCAGCACCAGCGGCAGCCATACCAGCAACCATCTGGGCAATCCACATCAAGACACCTCTGACTGGTGGGATAGCACGGACGAGCATCAGGGTCAATGTGACGGCTGGGTTGAGGTTACCACCAGAGATTCTGAAGAAAATGAAGACACCAACGGCGACACCGACACCGAAACCGAACGAGATCATAATCAACTGGGCTGGGTGGGAACCGTCCTCCTTGACAGAGGTGTCCTGGTTGGCAATCTGGGCGATCATGAAGGCCGACCACAAGAAGAGGAAGGTGCCACAGAACTCACCAATCATGGCGACAAAGTGGTTTCTCATCGTGTCACCGAGACCGAACTTGGAGGATCTTGGCTGGTAAGGTGGGATGTACTCGACATCGGAGGTCTGGGCCTCAACATCGTTAGCTGGAGCGTCGGCAGCGGTCATTGTGTGTGCGATTGATGGGTTGAGGACTTCAAATGAGGTCCTGCGAGGGGGAAACAAGGGCCGGGCGATGGCTTGTATTTATACTTTGTCGAATCCAGAACGGCCCTGGATTCGACAAGCTAGTGCCGAGCTGGAAGATAAAGGCTCATCGGGTGCAGGCAAAAATAGAAAAACGCAAACAGACGCATGTCACACCTGCGAAGGTGGCATAGAATTCAGAGACTGCAGCGTTAACTATGGGAAACGAGACCCGAGCTCCGCCGCAGCCCGCAGCATCTCCTGCAAAGAGTTTCCGTATGCGGAAATTGAACAACAAGCCCGCAGAGCTGGACAAGCGATTTTTCTTTTCTTTTTTCTTTTTCCACGGCCGCTGGGGCAGAGTCGCGTCTTCACTGGCAGTAGTTTGGCGACCAAGTTTTCGAGTTTCACCGTGCCATTGCGAGGCTCTAGTGTTGGTTCACCGATGGTGAAGCAGGAATTGAGCTGCTGCTGCTGCGGGCGGACACGGGACCACCACAGGCGAAGGCCACTTGCCCCCATGTTTGACAGCACCGTGGATCTTTTGGTCACTCCCTGGATCAGATCAAGAAAAAAAAAATTAGGTCCGGCCTCTCGCACGCTGGCTCAACTTTTCCCAGAGCTGCACCCGTATATTTTTCTTTGTTGCCCCAAGACGAACCCGGCCAAACCGGGCCTGGAGAAGCGGCACCAGTGTTTACTTTTCGACGAGTTCAAGGCTTCGTCGTGCTTTCTCCAACAAACCTGTTGCCGGCTCTCGTCTGGCTCTGCTGGGAGATACCACAGCTTGTTTCGATCGAAGGCAACGGGGAAACGTGCCACGGACCGGGTTCAGAACTCTCGTCGCGGATCCTGAAATGTGGCAGCGCGTAGTTGTGTGTCAAAACTTGTTCGCTCGCGGGTTTGCCAGCACCGTATGTACGCTTTTTAGCCTGTTCACTAGCTCTGTCTCAGAGCACGCTGAACCCTTGACGCAAAAGAACCCAGACAAAAGTAACCACTGCGAAGAGCACCCCCTACTGCGCTGTCGGATGTGGCCAACCAACGGAGTGGCTCACTACCCGTTGAGCACCGTTGCACGAGCTAGACGAGGCGTCTTCCTTTTCGAAAGTCAGGATTTGCAGAGAGAAGCTGCTCGGCGCAGAATGAGCGGCGGGTGGGAGACTAGAAACAGAGCAGCTCGGTAAAATCACACCAACCCGTGCTCGTCGGTGCCAGACCCTCTTGGAACATCATCATGCTGTTCTCCAACGGTAGGTGAGTTTGTCTCTGACATCGTCGGTTCGTTACGTCTTTCTCTGGATCTTGATTCTTGAGCACGAGTTACAGGGGCCATAGAAGTAGAACTGTGAGAACCAGTGTAGTGTTGTGTGTTGTGCTTATATAATAGGAATCCTCCTCTGACTCTAGACAACTGGGGAAAACTCTCCAGTTTTATATCCTCAGCTCATC
>JAJMKQ010000314.1:0-37285 GCA_030569395.1 Petasospora rhodanensis
GTATTCTGACCTCTCAACATAGCCTCCATGTCCATGGCTGCTTGTTCGGTGTTCATCCGACCTTGTGATGACCTCCGTCAATCTCCAGTCCGTGGCTGCTTCTCAAGTGTTCATCCGAACCTTGTGTTGACCTCCGCCAATCCCAACTCTGCTGCCTCATGGGTCTTCGAGTCATGACTTATGTCATCATCGTTCAACAAACCCGAAGAGCCGACCTCAAAGCTCTGACGCGTTCGTGAACCCCATTGCTCCCAAACAAAAGCTCCAAGGCTAGAGCGTTTGATCTCAAAGGCCCAATGGAGCTTGTGTCATCTTATGGCACATAACGGTCCCCATGCGAAAAGGGTGCGCACTTCATTTAGGTCTGTTCGAGAATACAGCCACGGCTCAAGCGCGGGCGGTACGTACACAGATCATCTCTGAGACTCTGACAGGGCCGTTTCAGTTTGACACATGGATCTTGGAAGTGGCACATAAAACGCGGTTTAACATAGGTTCGATGATGCAACCGTTACCCTCAACGGGGTCGTCTACGCGATCCAAAACCAGCCTGAGCTCGACCATCAGAGTGATTACCGTACCTTTGCCGTCGCTTGAGCTCAATTAAAGTTCCTTGTTTTCGAGCTTCCCTACTAGTACGCGCATTAATTTGAGGAGACGCCAGGCGCTTTTGAGGCGGACGTCCAAACGCGCCTTTGAGTGGAGTTTTGACCAGCTGTGAGACATGAAGCTTCTCACCACCTCATGAGCAGCCAACCCCACTGGAACCATGACAAAGTTTTCCAGATCTACAAAGAAAGCCAAAGGAAACAGCCCGCCTCGGGAACTTTCTCAGACCCGCGGAGGGAGGGACTAGGGACTAGGGACTAGGGACTAGGTTCTGCAGTCGCGAACAAAAAAAAAATGGCGTCACAGACAGGATTCGAACCTGCGCAGGTAGAACCCAATGCCTAACAGCTACTCATGATAGCAGGGCATCGCCTTAACCACTCGGCCACTGTAACCGATTGTCGAACGAATTTTTGTTTTGCTAGGTGAAGTCCGGAACGGGCAATTTTTGACATTTAGCTGGTTTTTGAATTTAGGGCCTCAAAAGTTGTCTATTTCCCTCCTACGTGACCTAAGAATCAAGAGTAGGTAACTAGATTTGTTTAGAGACCCCCCTAGAGCGAGCAAATTGAGAATTAGATTTCCCCAGTGGACACGGGAGAAGCGCGGTTGAGGCATACCCTCTCGAACCCCCTGACTTTGGCGGGCCATTGTGTATTTATATTGTACACCTTAGGCACAAAAGCAGTTGTACTCGGTAACCGTCTCTAGCGTACGATTAGGATGTAGCGTAAAAACGATTTACACGAACTCTAAGCCTGCAATGCTTCACCAAACACATCACGCCGCACCCCACATCAATCCACTTCATCCTCTAGAACCTCTCCAAACAAACAAAACAAGACAAAGTATTCTATTAATTATAAGACACACCATTGTTCTTCGCACCACCCATAGACCTTGAGGACCCAGCGTTATTCGTATCAATGACATTGTACAAGAAATCGTCCAAGAACTGAGTCTCCGATGTGTCAACGTTGTTGAGCCCAGCGATATCCTTGAGGAAGTCTTCATTCATGTTCCCACTCTCCGAGGAGTTGTAGCCGGTCTCACCACCTGCAGTTGAGCCCATTGGAAGGCTCTCCGCCTTTGGGAAGAGCCAGTCCTGGAACCTGAGAATGTTCTCAAAGTTCTGCTGGGTGTTGTTCCGTTCATGTGCTGCCTGTGATGAAGACGAGTCCGATTCATTCCCATCCACGAGATGCTCCGGTAGGTTCTTCGTAACGTCGAGCATGTTTTGAAGGATCGAAGCATAGCGTCTGGACTGTAAATCGATCTTGCCGTAGTGCACGAGGACTTTGATCACGGAGGCCATGGCGTGTGCGAGCATCGCGTCTGGGTCAACGTTGATGTGTGGGTCGTTCTTGAACATCTCGTCGTCAATTTTCTTGAGTTTGAGAAGAAGGAGAAGACCCAGTACGAGACCCGCGTGAAATGTGCATGACACCAAGGAAAGCGGCTTGAAAGGGTGAATGTTCTGGTAGTAGCAGTACTCCACAATCTTCACGATGAGCAGCGACGCCTTGATGCAAGAGTGATAGAAGTTGTGCAAGTGGGGCAAGTTCTTCGAGTTTGGATCACAGTAGATGAGCCCGAGCTTATGGAGGATGATGAAGTGGAAGAACGGTCTGGCGAGGAGGATGATCCCGTGCAGGTAGATGACGTGTGGGAGCAAGTACTTGTGGTCCACTGGGGCAGGGTAGTTCTCCGGTGACACTGGCTTGATTGGGTTCTGCAGGGTGTACACTTTGAGGTCCACGGCAATGTTCAATGCCTGCTTCAAAGTGACGGATGGGTTGTAGTACACGTTGTCCAGGATCTTTGCGTTCAGCTCACACACTTTCAACAGCTTGCTTTGGTAATCGTCAATGGATTCAAACGACTTGATGTCATCCCAGTCCGAGTGTCTGATGGTCATCGAGCGGCCCAGATGGATGGACGAGAGCGTGTCCATGATGAACAAACTTCTGAAGAGTTTGCGTCTGTGCAACACAAAGTTCGGATCTTTGTACGACTCATTGACAAATTTCCTGTTGAGTCCCAACCCTTGGGCGTATCTGATTGCGGATCCGAGTTTGATCCACGCCGTGTTCTTATACCCTGTGAACTGGTAGAAGAAGAAGATCAGCAAGTGGGCCTCTGCGAGCCAGATGTTGCCGTCATCCACCGTGGTGTTGAGGATGGTCATTCCACTTTCAAAGAACACGATCGGGTCTGTGAAGTAGTCAGGTGGGAAGGGGAAGAGCTTCTTCGGGATCTCCACCTGCGAATAGACCGAGCCGATGGCGAGGACAAAGTAGAGAATGCACATGTCCTTAGCCGGGACGCTGCTAAGATCCTGTGAGTTGTAGACGCGGTCCACGAGCTGGATCAACGAGTCGTCGTCGAGGACATAGAGCACATTGTTCAGGTTGTTCAAGTACGTCTTCACCAGGTAGTCCGTGTACTGTCTCTCTGGGAGCTGGACTGGCGAGCGTGGTGCCAGTGGGACACCGGGGGCATCGACGAACGTGAACCTCTCAGGGTCCTCGGAGAACTTCTGCTGGCCCAACACTTTGTGGAACAGCTTGCGGCATTGGAGGAGGTATGCGGTACCCGAGCTCTCACCGAGGTATCTCAGGTGCCCTCCTTGGTCGAACAGCAGTCTCCAGTTCTGATCGTTCCCGAGGGAGAACATTGTGTCGTTGAAGGACTCATCGTGCACCTCACCTGGCTGGATGTTGAGCGGGAACGAGAGCAGAGGCTGCAACGAAGCTGGGATTTGGGCACGTTTGTGAGCTTGTGAGGCTGGCGAAGCAGTGCCCGACCTCCGAGCATCCACAGCGTTGTCGTTCGAGGACCGATGCTGCTGCTGCTGATGCTGCTGTTGTTGTGGAGGAGGAGGAGGATACTGTGGAGGCGTTGTTCGTACGTGTTGCGATGGGCCCACCGTGGCGGGTTGACTGTGAATCTGGGGCATGTACTGTTGCTGTTGCTGTGGCGGCGGAGGTGGGGGTGGTGGTTGAGGGACCATCGCACCCCGTGGAGGCGGCGGTGGGTGTGGGTGCTGAGGGTAATGGTACGGGTTGAACTGTTGGTGTGGGGGCAGTGGTTGCTGGGGGAAGGGCACCTGGGTCACCTGTGGCGAGGGCATGTGCTGCTGCTGTTGCTGAAGTCCCATCTGAGGACGTATACCCATGGATATCTGTGGTGGAGGAGGTGGAGGCGGTGGGGTGTCCACGGTGGGCTCGAGCCACTGTTGGAGATGCGGATACTGCTGTTGCTGGTGGTGTTCAGATCCCGAGGTTGGTGGCGTGTTGACTCTGGAGGTGTCTACTGTGTCCTTGTACGACTTCCTGAGCGGTGGCGATTGCGTGGGCTCTGAGGGCGAGTCGTCGTTGCGGGCTTGGTTCAGTTGCTTCTTGGACGGCTTGAGCACGCGGCGGTCAATGGCGGTGTACGCGCACTCCAGGTTCTTGGTGATGCACAGCTGACAGGGCTGGAGACCGTTGCATCGCTGCTTGCGCTTCTTGCACGTGTCGCAGGCCTGGGCCACCTTCTTGCGGCGGTCTGGAGGGATCACGCGGGACTTCTTGCGGCGGTTGAGGTTGGACGTGACGTCGACCGGTGTGCCCGCGTAGGTGACTGTTGGCGTGGGCGGGAGGTGTGCGGGGCCGCTCATCGGATGTGTGTCTCGTTGCGCTTACCCTCTTTTCTTCCACCTCTTCCTGCCCCTCTTCCTCGTTATTATGGTCGGTGGGTTTTTCGTCCGCCTCCGGAGCGGAGCTGGGAACTTCGCGCTCTGTTGATCTTCGGTGCTCCGCTGAAACGATGAATGGGATTAAAAAGAAGGGGATGCTATTTACATTCTGTCCACTGGGGTGAGGCCAAGAAGGGTCATTCCGTTGTAGAGCACCTGTCTGGCGGCAGAGTACAGCGCGAGACGGGCTGCGGCGAGCTCCTCGGTTTGTCCAGCGACCCACAGCACGTCGTAGCACGACGACACCTGGTGTGTGAGACGGAAGAGGTACGTCACAATCGTGGCTGGCTCGTTGGTCTTGGAGGCGTTTCTCAGAACGTCTGGGTACTGGGCGAGCAGACGGATGAGCAGCTCGGCCTGTGGCTCGACGAGCAGAGAGAAGTCAGCGTTGGCGAGCGCCTCCTCGGACAGGCCGGCGTTTCTCTCCATGGATCTGAGACGGGAGTGGGCGTACTGCAAGTATGGACCAGTGTCACCCTCGAAGGAGAGCATACGCTCCCACTTGAACTCGTAGTTGTTGATACGCTTGGACTGCATGTCCTGGATCATCACCGCAGAGATACCAATCAAGTCGGCAACCTCCTCCGGGTTCTCAATCTGTGCGTACTTGGCCTCATTCTTCTTCATAACCTCGTGCATCTTCTCCTTGGTCTCCTCGAGGATGTTGTCCAAGAACACCACGGTACCCTTTCTGGTGGACATACCCTGCACCATACCGAAGTTGATGTGCTGCAAGTTCTTGGCCCACTCAAAGCCCATCTGCTTCAAGATCTCAAAGAACTGGGCAACGTGGAGGTCCTGCTGTGTGGCAATCACGTAGATCATCTTGTCAAACTTGTACTTCTCGTAACGCTGGATGGCCTCACCAACGTCTCTGGTCAAGTAGAGCTTGGTACCGTCGCTCTTCTGGACAATAGTCTTGCCGAGCTTCTTATTGAACTTGGTCAGGTCAATGAGCGTGGCACCTCTGTCCACATGTGTCAACCCGCTCTTCTCGAAGGACTCGAGAGCGTGGTTCATCAACTCCTGAGACACCTGCGACTCACCAGAGTACTGGTCGTACTGGATGTTGAGACGCTTGTAGGTGGCAATGTACTTCTCAATCGAGAGCTCACGGAATCTCTTCCAAATCTTGAGAGCCTCTTCGTCGCCATCCTCCATCTTCTTGAAGTAGGCACGGGCCTTGCCGTCGACAGACTCCTCCTCTGGCACACCCGCCTCCTTCTCCGCAGCGACATCCTGGTTCACCTTGACGTACACCTCGAACAAGTGGTTGATAGGGTCCTTCTCCAATGCCTCCTCAGAGCCGTACTTCTCGAAACCAACAGCCAGGAGACCGAACTGCTTACCCCAGTCACCGAGGTAGTTGATACGGGTCACGTTCCAGCCGAGCTTCTCGTACAGGTTGGAGATGAACCCACCAATGATAGTGGAACGCAAGTGGCCGGCGTGGAATGGCTTAGCGATGTTTGGAGACGAGAACTCCACAATAAGCTTCTTGTTCTCGCCAATTGGAGCGGAACCGTAGTCGCCCTTTCTGGTCAACACGTCCTTGGTGACAACGCTGAAGAGGAACTTTGGGGAGAAGAAGAACTGGATGAATGGACCGTTGGCCTCCACTTTGGCGAGGTACTCGCCCAATGGGAACTTCTCGGACCACTCCTCAGCGAGCTTCTTTGGGTCAGAGCCCTTGAGACGCAATCTTGGGATAGGAATCAAGAGGTCACCACGGTCTGGAGTGTTGGTCCACTCCAGTGCTGGGAAGATGATCTTGGAGTCCACACCAGAGATCTTGGCGAGCTCGGTGGTGATGTAGTTTCTCAAGAGATCGACTGTATTGTAGTCTGGGAAGGAGCCCTCATACGTTGGAGGGGTTTCCAAAGAGAGCTTCTGGAGCTGGGATGCGATAACCGATGTAGAAGCCATGGTGGACAGACAATGTGTCAGTGGGCGTGGGAAGAGCGCTCTTTTCGGGACGAGGAGAGTGTGGCGTGGAAAAGAAGACACCAAAAGTCTTCTGAGCATCCACAGTTGGGGATAGGAGCGGGTGTTGTCTGAAGAAGGAGCTCACGCCTGTCGACTCATCGCCCGCGGACGTTTTTTTTTCTCTCTCTCTCCGTCTTCCTCGTTCGCAGCAGCCAGGAAAAGGAATGCGCGTACCAAGTCGGAATTGGATATCGGAATTTTGTTTTCGCGGAATTGGTTGGGGCAACATAACACTAAGCCCATGTCAACTCGAGAAACTCCTTCACCAGGAGCCCGTGCTTTTGCCCCTCCAAACCCTAAACTCACACTGTACACTACACATCAGGACTGTATGTACCCAAGTTTGATGAGATCCCCACTCCATTCTCAAAAGCCAGCACAGAACGAAAAAGAGTCGTGGCATTAGCGCCATCAAGCAGACGACTTCGCCTACCGCGTATCCACATCACGGTCAGACTGTGGAACGAAGAAATGTACACAGCGTCCGAGTGACAGGTCCCCGCCTTGGCAGAATCATCGATGATCCAAGGGCTTGCTTAAGCGACACCAACGTCGTAGGTGAGCGGGACACGAGGAACGAGAAAGGAGCGGGTGGACTCCCTCGCCGGTGGGTGCCGGCTAGATAGGGTGGCTTCAAAATCTCGTGAGTGCGGGAAGCTGGGGGCTATACTAGACGTATTGGGCGGTCTCGAGATTGTCCAAGAGATGAGACATTGTCATCTTTGGATTAGGATATGTTCTGCAAGTCCACAGGGCCAACCTATCGAGAACAGAGTGCTGTAACGATGAATTGGGTGAACTCGAGGACGGAGAACAACTGATTCTACTGAATTTCCCAGCTCCACTGTGGTGCTCGATCAAACGATGACTTGATCCATTTTGGAGAGTGCCTTGCAAAAGGGTTGACCAAACTACGAGAAAGGCATTATCGCATCAGAGATATAGCGTGCGTAGTGCTGGCCTCCAAGCTCCCACCGAAGCCTTCCTCAAATTTAGTGCAGTACCTCTGATCTTCACCTCCAACTGATTGGCTCTTTGATCACGATGATGAAGCACTCGGAAGCCGGCAGGGCTGCTGTGCACCCAACGCGGTCCCCACGATCAACCCCATCGTTATGCGTACCTACCGGCCAGGCTGGGATGGGCGCCAGCGGACGCTCGACGGCCATTTGTCCCGGGGTGCTTTCGACTTCAGCCACAGGATATTGGTGAGAGCGGAGCGGTCGTGGCCGTTGCATGGGTGGAACAGAGCGAGCTTGTACGTACAACGTTGTCAGAACCGAGTGATGTGAATCACACACCACCAGCGTCAACCCTAGGTTCTTCTCTTGTCCCGTGATGCCCTCCCACACACCCTCACCCCATTTGTCCCGACGGAGTCGTCCGACTCGTCCCCAGCGGACGGCGGGTCCACCCCCAGTCACCACCCCATGGACATGCTTCTGGTCTTTCTGGAGTGCGCGTGGGGATCTGGAGATGTTTGCGGCGGCGGTGGCGCCCGTTTCTTTTTTTCTCAAAGTTTTGTTTTGCCCGGCCGCTCAGAAAAGTTTTTTCCGGGACATGCGGGAAGTTTTTCCGGACCGGCCCGCCGCCGTCTGGGCAGGGCAATCACACGATTTCTTTTTGTATGGGCCGGTTCTGGAGTGGGGCGATGGGCCGAGTGTTAGTAATGGCGTTAGGCGCTGGACATTCACCCACCCTTGTGTATGGCAAGGGAGCTATGCACTGCTCACCCCCGCTAACCCAGTATCAGAAGGGCTGGACACGGCAAGTGGTGTTTCTGTTGTGTCCCTTCCAAGTGCCACGTCACCCAACGCTTGGTACGTATGAGGCTGGCAACCGCTGCCCTATGAGAGCGCCGGGTTCGCACTGGAGGGCGGCGACGACGACGCACCTGCATGAGACGACTTGACCACCAAGAGTGGCAAAAAGAAAGATCTTTTTACGGAGGCCACGACAAGTGGACAACAAAAGAAAAGTGCGCTTTCCTCGCGGGTGTCTCGGAGTACCAACGCCGAAACCGGCGAGAGGCTGCTCTGTTCTCGCACTTGCTACCCTGTTTGTATTGAGCAAAGCAGTAGACCATCGACGAACAACAGAGCACTAACCCGTCTCAAACACCTCCCCAAAACAGAACACTCCGCGCTGGCCCTGCTGCACGGGTAGGCCGCCCGGGATTACAGGTGCCGTCCGGAAAAACACAAGGCACAAATGTCTGCTGGTTTCTCCGGACAGTCTCCTGTTTCGTGCATGAACACCCCATCTGTCTCGCGCCGGACAAACTGGTTTCTCCGTGGGGAGAGGGACGCATGTCCCATGGGGCTTTCCTTTTGCCCGCTGACGTGCGGCCGCCGTCCGACGATCGGAGTGTAGTATAAATACTGCTCTTGCTGCCCTCTCAACTCCACCCAAATTCTTCCACCTCATCAAGTCACACTTCACACAAAACACAAAACACTGTATTCACAATGTCCGCTGCTCAAGAGCACGAGGTCGTCGATGACCAGAACTATGCCTCTGGTGTCATGACGCCTGCTTCCTACACTGATGACAAGACCACCGATGGTGAGTCCTCTGTCGACAACGCTCACAACGTTGAGATTCCAGCCAAGCCAGCTTCCGCCTACATCTTGGTTTCCTTGCTTTGTTTCTTGGTTGCCTTTGGTGGTTTCGTTTTCGGTTGGGATACCGGTACCATTTCTGGTTTCGTCAACATGCCAGATTTCCTCAAGAGATTTGGTCAGCTCAACTCCGAGGGTGAGTACTACTTGTCGGATGTCAGAACTGGTTTGATTGTTTCCATCTTCAACATTGGTTGTGCCTTCGGTGCTGTCTTCCTTTCCAAGGCTGGTGACATGTACGGTCGTCGTATTGGTTTGATGATCATGATGGTTATCTACATTGTCGGTATTTTGATTCAGATCACTTCTATGGACAAGTGGTACCAGTACTTCATTGGCCGTATCATTTCCGGTCTCGCTGTTGGTGGTATCGGTGTCATCTCTCCAATGTTCATCTCTGAGTCTGCTCCAAAGCACCTCCGTGGTGCCCTTGTCTCTGTCTACCAGTTGATGGTCACCATGGGTATCTTCTTGGGTTACTGTATCAACTACGGCTGTAAGACTTACAGTGGTTCTGCCCAGTGGAGAATTGCCCTTGGTCTCTGTTTCGCATGGGCCTTGCTCATGATCATTGCCATGGTGTTCATGCCAGAGTCCCCAAGATACTTGGTCAGAGTTGGTCGTCTTGACGACGCCAGAAAGTCCCTTGCTTACTCCAACAGAGTTTCCTCTGACGATGCTGCCATCTTTGCCGAGGTTGAGGAGATCAACGCCGCCATTTTGAAGGAGGAGGCCGCTGGTAAGGCTTCCTGGGGTGAGTTGATTACTGGTAAGCCAAAGATTGGTTTCCGTGTCATCTGCGGTATCATGCTTATGTCCTTGCAGCAGCTTACTGGTGACAACTACTTCTTCTACTACGGTACCACCATTTTCAAATCTGTCGGTTTGGATGACTCTTTCGAGACCGCCATCATTCTTGGTGTTGTCAACTTTGCCTCCACCATCCTGGCTATCTACTCTGTCAACAAGCTCGGTGGTCGTAACTCCCTTCTCATTGGTTGTCTTGGTATGATTGTCTGTTTCGTCATCTTTGCATCTCTCGGTGTCACCACCTTGTACCCAGACGGTCAGGATGGTGCATCTAACAAGCCAACTGGTAACGCTATGATTTTCTTCGCCTGTCTCTACATCTTCTTCTTCGCAACCTCCTGGGGTCCATGTTGTTTCGTTGTTGTCTCCGAGATCTACCCAATCAGAATCAAGTCCAAGGGTATGGGTCTTGCCACCTCTGCTAACTGGATTTGGGGTTTCCTGATTTCCTTCTTCACTCCATTCATCACCTCTGCCATCAACTTCTACTACGGTTATGTGTTCCTTGGCTGTTTGGTGTTTGCCCTCTTCTTTGTCTACTTCACCATTCCAGAGACTAGAGGTTTGACCTTGGAGGAGATTGATGACATGTACGCCACTGGTGTCCCAGCCTGGAAGTCTAGCTCCTTTGTCCCAACCAGAATCGCTGAGGAGTTCACCCAGAACAAGATCAAGGCCCAGCACGTTGAGGAGGAGGCTGAATCCAGCGCTTGAAGCCACTCCCAAGCTCATTCCGTCACATTTTATGATTTCAAGTCTTACGATCCGTTATGACGATTTTATATACCATAGATTCATAGATTATGTGTATAACACGATCTCATTAATATTTTGTCTTTGTTATTCCCAGTCGTAGTCTCTTGTGGTCATACTTGGCGACTTCCCTCTTGAATCTGTCTCTACTCATCACATCGAGAGTCATGCCTCCTTCCTCGTTGTGGGAGTTGATCACAGCCACAGATGTCCGTGGGAGGGTACGTGAACCAATTGTGACGTTGTCAAAACCATAGAAGTAGACCTTGATCCGCTTGAACACCTTGCTCATGTCCACTCCGGTCCACTTCTGCCCGGGAAGCTGATGAATCGAGACGTTTGAGACCGCCATGGAGCAGTTGTGGAGGAAGTTGTTGTCCATGATGCCTGTGTTGTTGTTGTTGTCTGGGATCACGAGTCCAAGTTGTAACTCTTCCAATTTTGGGATGGTCAAGTGGTCATCAAAGAACCAGGGGGCATCAAACCCGGAGATGTGACATCTCTGGACACCTTTGATTACCTTCTTCGAGGTCAGTCTTCTCGAGGGTGGACAACAGCTTTGAAGGCTGGTAGGGACAGTGAAGTGAGAGCTGTCTGATGTCACATTTGGCGTAGAAGAGTATGCAACCTGGGTTGAACCCATAGTTCGAACTCTCCAAATGGACAGAGTAGAGGTTCTTCGCGTGGAACACGGGCACAGAGTGGCACTCAAGGTTCGTATCGTAGTGCAAGCACCTCAGCTTGTCAAGATCATGGACCTCCTGGTATTGCTTATAGCGTGGAGGTGGTCTCACCTCGCTCACTTTAAGCAGCCTGGTCTCTGTGAAGTCCAAGGCATCCAACAGGGCACGCGTGGGTCCACCAATGAGATGGATGGAGCGGAACACCGATGTGAACCCGAAGTCTCCTGCAACTTCGGACTCTTGCTCCACTTGGAGCAATGGCGATTTGGCGTCGTTTTCCCAATTGCTCGTCTCCAGATCCACGAGTGTGAAGATCGGGTAGATGACATGCTTGCCCATTTCTGAAGAAATGTTCATTGGACCAAAGAGTGGGACCTTGTGATGATAGGCAACGTAGAGCTCTGCAAGCACTGGTGCAGTGAGCTCGGGGATGTATGTGCACTTGGTGTCTCGTGGGAGTTCGATGATGAGTCTGTGTAGGTTGGCGAAAGTGGAGCCGTCGTCAAAGATGAGTGGCGAGGAGAGTGAAAGGACAGCGGTGGTTGTCTCCGAGTTGGGAATATGGGCATCCCACGAGAGCTTCTCCGCTGTGTCATTGGAGTTCTTGTATCTTCGCGTGGGAAGCAGAGCGTCGGGGCATTCAATAATCTTGGATCCATGCGCCAGTGCTTGTCGCTTCCACTCCCAGTACGACTCCTTCACACTGGGCAAAGTTTCTAGGCGTAGCAGAGCGAATAAACGTTGTCCTTGTGAGTGGGATACATCTGAGTGAGTGGGGAGTGAACATGCCCTCCACTGACACCTCTGGCAGCGGGCCGTCGCTGTCTGTGCGGATCGGGGGCTCCACCTCACAGAGGATGATGATCACCGTCTTCCAAGTGTGTTTCTGGATGTCATGGACGTTGGTAGGGAAGTCGAAGAGGACTGGGACACGCTCAACGTTGAAGAAGTTCGTTGATGGGGACACTGAGGAGCGTGTGCGTAGGATGACTGTGTTGCTCTTGAGCGAGGGCACTGCCGTGAGCAGCGGGACGATGGAGTCCACGTCGAGGTGGGAGACGATCTTCTCCCACAGCTCCAGCGGTAGTTCGGTGAGGTCGGAGAACATCTTTACGGTGGGTAGGGACCACCAGATACGGAGGTAATCGAAGTAACAGAGGTCCCGCCAACCCCCTTTAAAGTGGCCATTGCCGCCAGAAAAAACAGCGGTGGTCTCCCAGCGCGCTCGCCCGATGGTGGGCGGCCGGCCGGCCACGCAAAAAAAAGTGGTGATGGAAGAAGCTCCGGCGGCGACGGCCCATCGATATCGATCCGGGCGGTTACTCAGAGCACTCTGCCAATTCTCACGAGCCACACACAGATCAACCACCAATGCCTCCCAGAGTCCAGGACCGCTCACGCGCGCGCCCAAAACAGTCTGGTGGCAACGCCGGAAGCACGTGGAAGCCGACGTTCACCAAGGACGAGGAAGAGGAGCAGTTCGACGAGAGCAAGACCTGTGTCATCTGCGCCGAGCGCATCGAGATTTCGTCGCTGACGCCCTGCTCACATACCACGTGCCATAAGTGCACCTTCAGACAGAGAGCGCTCTACGGCAAGCGCCTGTGCCTCGTGTGCAGAACAGAGAACGAGTGGATCGACTTCACCGACGGCAAGGACGTTGGCGGCAAGTTCGCCCTGGAGGAGAAGGACTACGGCATCCGCTTCAGCAGCGCGGCGGTCTACAAGAAGGTGATGGACATGCTGGCGTTCAAGTGCCAGGTGTGCAAGGAGGTGAAGAGTAGTCTCAAGGAGCTCACGGAGCACATCAAGTCCGTGCACGAGAAGTTCCTCTGCACCATCTGCTGCGCCAACAAGAAGGCCTTCCCCTACGAGCTCAAGATCTTCACGTACAAACAGCTCCAGAACCATCAGATTCGTGGTGACGAGAAGGGCTTTGACGGCCACCCACTGTGTGGGTTCTGCAAGGGCAAACGGTTCTACTCCGAAGACGAGCTCAACCTCCACCTGAGAGACGCCCACGAGAAATGTCACGTCTGTGACCAGATCGATCCGTCCCAGCCACAGTACTTCCGGGACTACCAGTCCATGGAGGACCACTTCAGAAGAGACCACTTCATCTGCAACGTGCAGTCCTGTCTTGACAAGAAATTTGTCGTGTTTGCCGATGATTTGGATCTCCAAGCACACATGGTTGCCGAGCATGGCAAGGCCTTCCAGAACGGCTTCAAGAGTCAGCTATCCACATTCAGAACCAGTGCACCAGCATCTGCCGCATCTAACTCATCTGCTGCATCGTCATCCAACACCAGAGACGCCACTTCCCCGGAAACGAAGAAGCTGAGATTCGAAGAGCGTGCAAGACACTACCTCAACTACTCCAACACCAAGTTCAAGGAGTTCAAGGACATCAACAACGAGTTCAAGAACGGCCATTTGACACCACAGACCCTCAAGCAGTCGTACCAGGAGTTGTTCAAAGACACCACGGAAGATGACATATACCTCCTTCTCTACGACTTTGCACAGCTCTTCCCACCGAAGTCCACACCACACAACGAACTATTGTCATTTGTGAAACAACACGAACAAAACGCGTCAAACGAACAGAACTTCCCTGCCCTTCCCGGCTCTTCGGCACAGGCATTCCAACCAACTTGGGGTGGTGCACAGAACAAAACGACGAAGAAGCAACAAAAAGCTGCATTGAACGAGGCATTCCCAGCACTCCCATCAACGAGCTCTGCATCTTACACACCGGTGAAGACTACAGTGAAGTACAGAACAGTGCTGAAAAGTGCAAACCAACCGGTGCGCACAGTGAGGATCAACACGCAGAGATCCAACACTCTACCAAACTACCTCAGCGCTCCATCATCGGCACAACCATCGAGATCCGTGTCGCCAAAGATCAACGATGAGATGTTCCCGGAATTGCCCAAGCCTGTGAAGCCTAAACCTGTGATTCCAAGGGTGAATCCTATCCCTCAGGGAAATGGCGTTTGGGGGTCTGGAAGTCCCTCGTCTGCTGGGTCTTCGGCTTCAAACTCTACGCTTAACATGTCATCCATGGGTGATGCACTACCTGTTGTTGTGAAGGGTAAGGGTAAAAAGAAGAAACAGGTTCTGTTGTTGTGAGAGAGGAAAATTACATTCATAGAGAGGAATCCGGTGTTGACATTGATTTTAAAAGTTCACTGTAGTGGTAACAGACTCTGTTCGCTGAGCGCCTGACGGCACAATGGACATTCTGGATGTTCTCTGGACCAATCGCTGATGCAACCCCAGCAAAATATATGACCACAGGGGGCACAGCTTGGGTTCACCATGTAACTAAGACACAGCATACACTTTCTCGAAGCCTCTGGGATGAACTGAAGGAGTTTTGGGTTAGAAAGGTCAATCTCCTGCGGAACTTCAGGTGTGGCTTCCTTCTCCTGCTCCTGCATAGTCGAATGGACAACTTCTTTAAACTTCCCAACGAGCTTGAACACCATCTGTGCCAAGATCATCCCACCGAGGAGCTCATATCCACCATTCGACACCTGTTCATTCTGTTTATGACCCAGGGCGTATCTCATCCCAAAGAATCTCTTGGAGAGATTGTAGTAGGCACCATTGAGATAGAACAGCGCCAAATGGATACTCATCATCGTATCAAGGATCCCAGAGTATGACATCTTGGACAAGTATGCCCTCCATCCTTTCCCCTTCTCTTTCTCCTCATCCTCCCCGACCATACTCTTCTTGACAAGCTTGTTCAAGTAGTACGGCAGGACGCAGTACGCCAGTATGAACCCCAACCTCTTGGGAAAACGAGGGATTCTGCGTCCATCCCGCGTCACGTAGATCAAGTCCGTATACTCCTCTCCGAGTGTCCTGCTGCCCACGAGTGTCGTCAGGGCGAGATATACCGCCTTAGCCGCCAGTGTGATCTCTTCCGGGTGCGTATACACGAACCGCTGACTTGTGAGGATCTGGAGGGTGTCTTGTAACTTCTGGCGGAGGGTGGATTCGAAGTAGGAGTCCTTCTGGTGGGCTCGTACTTGGTGGTTGTGTTAGTATTGCTCTCTTTCGGAGAAGAGTTGGAGGGGACGTACCTATGCTCGGGGCGTCTGCGAAGGGGAGGAACTGCTCGTTTGTCTGTTCTGTTGCCTCTGTCATTGTATGGTGTTTGGTGATTGTTTGTGTGGGAGTGAGGGGTGGAAGAAGAAGGAGGAGGTTTTAGTTTCTCCGCTTGTTTGGTTGGTCCTCGGTTGGAAGGGCGAGCAGCGCGACTGCGCCACAACCTCCATGCGCCACAGTGGCTGGTGTCTCTCTCGTACAAAGAAAACCGATGGGCGATGGATGACAACAACTCAACGGATGGCCCAAGGGCAACATCCACCAGACGACCCAATGAACGTCTCCGCAACACTCAACGTCTTCCGCCTCTTCACACAGCCGCAGCTCTGCCTGCCACATCTGACCGTGTCGTCCTTCGACAAGCTCCCGGTGCCCTTGAAACCCTTACCGACGATCAAGGCGGTGGTGCTGGACAAGGACAACTGTTTCGCCCTGCCACACGACGACAAAGTGTGGCCTGCATACATGGACAAATGGGAGGAGTTGAGACGTGCGTTCCCCGGGGCGTCGTTGCTCATTGTGAGTAATTCCGCTGGGACGAACGACGACGTCGGCCACAAGCAGGCTGCGCTGTTGGAGGAGAGGACCGGTGTCAGGGTGTTGAGACACACTACGAAGAAACCTGGGTGTCATCAGGAGATAATGGACTACTTCCAGAAGGAAGGGATTGTGGAAGGTGCCCATGAAGTGGCAGTGGTGGGGGACAGACTGTTCACGGATATGTTGATGGCTAATATGATGGGTGCTTGGGGAGTCTGGGTCAGTGAAGGTGTTGTGAAGTCTGAGAGTCTGATTTGTCGCATTGAGAGGGACCTGTACAAGAGAATGACCGGTGGTGCTAACCCTTGGACACCGCCAACGCCGAAATGGGAGAAGCAATGAGTTTTCTTTTTTTAACGAGATGGTGACACAAAAGCGATGGATGATGAAGTCCATTTTTTAAAATCCCCAAACCAAAATCAACAGCATCTTTCTCCTCCACACAAACCAGAACACTACTACACCGATGTTGACCCCACCAGAACTGACAAGCCACACAAGAGACAGCACCCAGGTGATCCGCATCCCAGGCGTGAACTACATCGTCAACGTTCCATCCTTGGAGTACGCCATGTCCGTTGGGTCCCCTGGTAGTCCCCAGAGCATCGGTTTCCCCACTCCGAGACGCATCACGATCTACTCCCTCAAGACCGCTGAGACATTTGTCGACTGTTACATCTTGCTGTTGTGTATGCAGTACTTGAGCTTCTTCATGAGCTTGCCCTTTGACGACGTGGTGTACAGACCGTCAACGGACATCATCGGCAACGTGTTCTTGATCTGTGCGGTGTGTCTCTGCATCTTGATCTTACCCTTTGGTATCTCCACGATCCCGAAGAAGACCGCCTACGCTGCGCATTTGACCGGTTGTTGTTTGCAAGTTGTCAGTTTGGCCATCCAGCTGTGTCTGCTCTACGAGGTGTTGCGTGTACCGGAGAAGATGGTGATCAAGCTCTCGCGTGGTAACGTGATGCACGTGGACAACTACATCAAGTGTATGTCTGGTGTCAAGCTTTTGGTCTGTGGCTGTGGTGCGGTGTGCTCTGCGGTGAATACTGGTATCTACGGGCTGGCGTTGCACCGGTTGAAGAAGGATGTGTTTGAGTCTGGCGAGCAGTACGACCTCGACTCTGCGGAGGTGTTGGGGATGGCACATGCTAATGCTGCTGAGGCGATGCCACCGGCCTACGACTATGTGGCTGCCCCTGCTGCTGTGGTGTTGAAGGATGAGGTGTGAATACTTTAATGTGATGTGTCCCGGACCGAACGAAAAGTTGTACACCGTAGAAAATTCGAATTTTCCATCTCCTGGGGACGCCGATGCCCTCACAAAGAGAGAAAGCTACCAAAACCACACACGATGGACAAGCTGATTGGCCTTGACGACGACGAGAACCTGAAGAATTCCGCTGACCTGGGCTCCGACGAGGAGTTTTTCGGTGGCGCTGGAGGTGCGCATGGGGAGAGCGACAGTGAGAGCGAAGAGGAGGAGGAGGAGGAGGAGGAGGAGGATCCAAGACCGCAGAAGAGTGGAAAGAAGAGTGTGAGACAGGATGCGTTTGAAGAGAGTGATGATGATGAGGAAGAAGAGGAAGACAAAGAGGAGGAGCCCCGCAAGAGAACTACGAAGGCGGATGAAGAGCAGCAAAAGAACATCAACGAGCTGTACAGAAAGTCCAAACTCCAACTCCTCAAGGACAAGAAACCCAAGGGCAAGACCGGCGTTGTGTACCTCTCGAAGATCCCTCCATACATGAAGCCGACTAAGATGAGACAGATCCTCACGAGGTTTGGCGAGGTGGACAGACTGTTTATGAGAAGGGAGTCTCCGGAGAAGTACAAGCAACGAATCAAGAATGGAGGGAACAAGAAGCCGATGTACGAAGAAGGGTGGGCGGAGTTCATCCGTAAGAAGGATGCTAAGCTCGCTGCTGACACGCTGAACGGTAATACACTGGGAGGGAAGAAGGGCAGTTTCTATTACGACGACGTTATGAACGTGAAGTACCTCTCTGGGTTCAAGTGGTCGGACCTGACCGAGCAGATGTCCCGCGAGAACGAGATCAGACAGAGCAAGCTGCAGATGGAGATTTCACAGGCGAGAAAGCTGAACAAGACCTTTGTCACGAACGTGCAGAAGTCCAAGATGATTGAGAAGATGAAGTCCAAAAAGGGCGATGGAGATGAGGATGAGGTGAGAAGAACGTTTGAGCAGAGACGCGTGACCACTGCGCGTGCGGATGCGCAGGAAAAGCACAAGCAGAAGGAGTCTATGCCTGGGCTACTGTCTAATGTCCTCTGATACACGAAAAATTAGCATTGTAATTACCCTCCTTGTAAAGCATTGATCCCCAGGACTCGCCAGCCCTCACCCGCGCCGGGCCCCTCTGTGTGGCCCCTACCGTCGCGCGGAGACGATAAAAATTTTCCTGCGATGAGCTTCTTCCTCCCACACCCACCAAATACACCACCAAAACAACGATCCCCAATGGGTACCGGAAAGAAAGAGAAACAGCGCAGAGTCCGCGAGGGCGACGTCCGCGATGGAAACCTCCGCGTCAAGGGCGAGAACTTCTACAGAGACGCCAAGAAGGTGCAGCACCTGAACATGTACAAGCAGGGCCGTGCCATCCGCAACAAGAGAGGAGAGATCATCAAGGCCGCTGCACTCCAGGATACCGCTGCTCCTACTGCGCGTGTGGACCCGAACAGACGTTGGTTCGGCAACACGAGAGTCATCTCCCAAGACGCTTTGGCACACTTCAGAGAGGCGCTGGGCGAGAAGCAGCAGGACTCGTACCAAGTGTTGCTGAGAAGAAACAAGTTGCCAATGTCGCTGTTGGAGGAGAAGGACTCTACGGAGTCACCGACGAGCAAGATCTTGGAGACAGAGTCGTTCGAGAAGACGTTTGGCCCGAAGGCACAGCGTAAGAGACCAAGAGTTGCCGTCTCGAGTCTTGAGGAGCTCGCCGGTGCCACGGACAAGGACGCTAAGGACTTTGAAGAGAAGAAGGAGCTCGCCTCGACGCTGGGGCTCATGGGTGACATCGACACCGAGGGATGGACTGCAGAGGCCAAGGAGGCCATCTTCCACAAGGGCCAGTCCAAGCGTATCTGGAACGAGCTGTACAAGGTTATCGACTCGTCCGATGTGGTGATACACGTGCTCGACGCCAGAGACCCATTGGGGACAAGGTGTGAGTCCGTGGAGCAGTACATGCAGAAGGAGGCTGCGCACAAGCATTTGATCTTTGTGCTGAACAAGTGTGACTTGGTTCCAACTTGGGTTGCCGTGAGTATCTCTTTCCTACTAACACCATTTCTTACAGATTTCTGAACAACCTCCACCCTTTTTCTTTTCACACACCAAAGACTTTTGTCAGGATATCTTCTGAGCCCGCATGGGCTCGTCACAACCAACGAAGTTTGTCTGTTACGGCTTTGGAAGAACAAGAGGCCCCCGCCCTGGTCTTGGGGTGTTCCGTTTTGGATCTGCCCTGGCCAACTAGGACCCTGTCGTTTTGACTGGGGTCCGCACAGGGGGCATTTGGAGAGGGTCTTATGAGTTGAACTCTCAGAAGAGACTTGGTCTCTGCTCCCATTGCAGATGTTCGTAGTAAAGACCCTCACAACCCTTTCAGTTTATAGTTTTCTTGGGGTTTGTTCAGATTCTGGTTGGAGATGGTGGGTTTACATCAAGTACAACTACTAACAAGAAACATACAGGCCGCATGGGTGAAACATCTCTCCAAGACACGTCCAACCATCGCCTTCCACGCATCCATCACAAACTCCTTCGGTAAGGGCTCCCTGATCCAGCTGCTCCGTCAGTTCTCCGTGCTGCACCCAGACCGCAAGCAGATCTCTGTTGGGTTCATTGGGTATCCAAACACAGGGAAGTCATCCATCATCAACACACTGAGAAGAAAGAAAGTGTGCACCGTGGCACCAATCCCAGGTGAGACCAAGGTGTGGCAGTACATCACACTCATGAAGAAGATCTTCCTCATTGACTGTCCGGGCATTGTGCCACCATCCTCCAAGGACTCTGAGGAGGACATTTTGTTCAGAGGTGTGGTGAGAGTGGAGCACGTTACACACGCGGAGCAGTACATCCCAGGTGTGCTCAAGAGATGTCAGAGACAACATCTGGAGAGAACGTATGAGATTTCAGGATGGAACAACGCTACGGAGTTCATTGAGCTCCTGGCCAGAAAGCATGGCCGTTTGCTCAAGGGTGGTGAGCCCGATGAGCAGGGTATTGCCAAGCTCGTGATCAACGACTTCAACAGGGGAAAGATCCCATGGTTTGTGCCTCCTCCTGAAGACGAGGAGAGACCGAGAAAGAAGCAGCAGGTGGCTAAGGGAGAAAAAGAAGAGGAAGTTGAGGAGCAGGAGAAGAAGGAGGATGTCGAGGCTGACGAGGAGGAGTGGAAGGGCATCCAGGACTGAGCGGGTGTTTGTGTACGAATATCATCTGGGTTTTTACAGGGGTAATTTATACGGGTTTTTGCTTTTGAACAATAAATATTAGTCGTCAATTCATTTCCAGGATAAATAAATAAAGCACATGAAAAAAACAGACATGGGACAAAGGTAGAGATAAGAAGAGGAGAGAGAAAAAAAGAAAAGAGGAATCATCTGCCCGGATTAGGAATACGTGAGGGGGGTGGGAAGCGGGGAACAAAGTGGCGTGTCGCCAACCGAAAAAAAAAAAAAAAAAAAAGGACACCCGGAAAAAACTCTGAGCTCATCTCAGCTGTCGTGCTTGAAGCAACATCTGTTGCCGTACCGACACGAACCCGTCTTGGACCAGTTGGCGCAGGGCTTCGACCTCCACTTGGCTCCACGCTCAACCTGCTTCAACTCGTGCTCGCCATGGGCAAACTGGCACTTGGACCCGTAAGGACAGGACCCGGATTTCTGGAATGTGGTGCACAGCTCAGTCTTGTAGAGGTCCGTGTTCACCGTGGACTTGTTCTCTGACGAGTGCGAGGACTTGGCCACCCCGTTCGACGGCTGGGTCGTTGTAGTGGCCGAGAGCTGTGGTGCGGCAGCGCACTTGGCCTCGCCAGGGCTCTGTTGCAACTTGGTCAGGTTCTCCTCTGTCAATGGGAGCTTGTCAGCCTCCAGCTTCTTCGCGTTGAGCGACTCAATCTGTTGCTGCTGGATCTGTAGCTGGAGCTGGAGCTGTTGGAGTTGCTGGGACACGAGCTGAGCCTGCTGCTGGAGGAACAAAGGGCTCTGGAGAAGCTGTGCCTGCTGCTGTTGCTGCTGTTGTAGTTGCTCGAGGTACAGCTGTTGCTGCTGGTAGCTCTGGAGCATGTTCTGCGTGTTGCTCATGAGCTGGGCCGGGGTGATTGGAGCGATGGGTGGCTGCTGTGCGAGTGTCTGTTGGAGCTGCTGGAGCTGTTGTTGCTGCTGCTGCTGCTGCTGCTGCTGCTGCTGCTGCTGAGGCGATGGCCCCACTGGAGAGCCCAGCCCGAACATCGATGGGGACATGGCAGACGACACCATCGGTTGCGAGGAGGATGCAGTGGAGGAGCCGGCAACGTAGTGCGCCATCGGCGTCGGCGTAGCGGTGGACGAGGCAGCGGTGGTGGTGGTGGTGGTGGCTGGAGTGGACACCTGTGTGCGGTGTGGGTGTGCAAAGGAGTTGGAAATCGGGTGTGCACCGGAGACCCTCATCTCGAAAACCGATGAGGAGGAGGATGAGGTGGAGGCGTCGTTCTGGAGATGAGCTTGTGTGTGTGGCTGCGTGAAGTCCGCGGAGGCGAACCACATGTCGGCACCGCTGATCTGGGACTGGAGGAAGCGCTGCTCCTCCGCAGAGTTGACCAGCTTGGGCGTCGCCTTGTCAGGCCCCCACAGGTTGTGTGGCAGCAGCTTGTGCTCCATCTCGTAGTCGGTGGCGGCCGTCGTGCTCGTGGCCATCGAGCTGCGGTGCGTGCTCGAACCCGACGCGGCGCTGGAGAAGGAGCTGTGGAACTGGCTCCCAGAGGCGGCCGAGAGCTCTGCGGCCAGCTCGAGCGGTGGTGCCCTGTCCCTGTCGGAGGCGGTGGCTAGCCCCGTGGAGGACGAGAGCAGCGACGTGGCGCCAAAGTTGTAGTCCCAGGACATGTGTTGGAGCTGACTGGGAGCGAGAACGTTTCTTTTGATGAGGGCTGTCTCAGAGCGGGTTTGGACTGGCTGGAAGGACAGGCTGCTCTGAGGGCTCTGGCGGGTGCTGGCGGGGCAGTTGGGAGCGGTGAGGGCGTGCGGACGGGGAGGGCCGTGGAGCGTGGGCGGTGGTGAGCTCTAAAACACCTTGAAACTGTCCAGCTGTGGACGGCCTTTTCTCTTTATATCAGCGAGCCCGATGACTTTGTCCAGCCCCCGGGACATCTGGGTGCGAAAATTCGGGACAAACGCGAGGGACAAGCGCGGACAAACCAGGTGGCCGCTGGGAGCGTCGCGTGTTTGGAGGGGGAGTTGAGGGTGCTTCTAATTACTTAAATGGAAACCAAAGCAAATAGTCACAAGCTTCAACATATGAACTCTCGTCATACAAAATATGGCTTTCCTAAACCACCCCCTTCCCCTTCTCATCACTCCCGCAAAACAACACCTTCGCCCCCGTGTGGCCCGCACTGGCGAAAAAATGACACCCTTCGTTATCTAGACGATCAGTGGTTGGGCCACTCGACATCCCGCTGCGCTTTCGCAAAGGGTCCCTGCTCTCTATAGGCTAACTTTTCCCGCCTCCCCGTGGATCCCGGTCTGTTCTCCCCGGGAGCACTTCCAAACATGACCTTCCTTTCAAACCTTATTTGACACAACTCTCACACCATCTCTGTCGCTTCATCCTCACACAGCCCTGACTCACTTGACTCAAGCCCAAAACTCACGGTGGGATCCACCTCATCTTGCTTTTCACACCCGCCTACACACCCAGCCAATAGCCACGCAGCATCACTGGACATTGACATGTACCTCTTTCTGTCAGGGCTGCGTAAAGAGCGTTTCGAGAGATAGTCTGGGGTTTTGTCATGTTCATTGGGGAGATCAAGATCAGGTACGAGCTTTACATCGTGTGTGCGTCTTTCCCATCAGATCATGGTGCTTCTCTGATGATCAACTGAGACCAGCGTTTTATTAACTATGGCTCTTTCAGGTTAATATGAAATAAAAGCTACGCGGTTGCAACTTGACTAAAGAGGGCTATCCTTGGAAAGCAGGAGCTTAGATCAGTGAATTGGAAGTACAGATCAGTTTGAGCTCAAGTGCACATTGCAGACTCCGTTCATAGATTAAGCACTGCACTCAGCCTCAAGCATAGAGCTGTTGACTTTGCTTTTCTTCTTCGGCCAGAGCTTCAGAAACAGCATGATCTTACCCCAAGATCAATGCCAGCCTCTCCAGATGACTCGGTCTTTTTAATGAAGCTGGTGAGATCAACACAGAACGGAGCAAAACCGTAACCTCATTCACCACATCCTTATCCCCTTGGAGTTTGCTGTGAAGAACTAGTCAGCTCCATTGTTCTTCGGACAAACCCATCCGTCTCCGGGGTTGCCCCAGAGTCTATTTACATTTGTCTTGAGAGGACAAATCATACGCAAAACACAGCGCTTCTCTATACAAAAGCATCACAGATGAGCCCAATGTAAGGTCGTGGTACCTCGATCAGGATGGTGTACTTGTTGTTGCAAAGGACTTTCTCTTGATTGTACATGACATGGAGCTTCTAATCTCCAGGTATATCTCTCACGGCCCGCAAGCACTCCGTGAAATCCGGGTGTAAACCAGATGAACCCATGAGGGAGCGAGGGAGCTGGCTCTTGCTATCATTCATGTCCCTGTCTATCCCCAGCAACACTTCAAGAGACAGCTTTTACAAACTTCATAACACAATGTACAACATCACAGTTGTCACTCTCATCGCTTTCTAACCTCTCCCTGGGCTTATACACGTACTCTGTGAAGAGCGGGGGTCTAGTCTCCAGCTCCAGGCAGGGATCCCTTCCAGCCTAGGCAGGAAACCCTAGGCAGAGATCCTCTCTTTCTAGGCACCACCAAATGTCCCGTTGTGACTCCTCAGAGATGACTCTGTGACAGTCACTTTTGTCCCAAGAGCTGTGCGAGAGCATCAACTGAGCGTCCACCGCCCGCCGTCTGGAGAGGAACCTTCCAGTGGTGCTATGGACTCGGTTTCCATTCGCCTTTGCTCCGTTGGAGAGACAGAGCTCACAGATTCTTGCAATGAACCTTCTACACATAGCCCTCTTCGCTCGCTTACCCGATTTCGCTCGGCGTTAAGCAGCGAGCGAACCACAGCGAGGGAGACCGCACTTTTTGTCCTGAACTCCGAGCACGGATTTGTCCCGGGACATGCTGGCGAAAGGACACCCGAGTCCAGCGCGGGCCGGGGGCCGGGGGGCAAGGGGCCCCACGCGCTGCTCTGATTGGGCCTGGCTGGACATAGGCGTCCGAGTGGGCCCTCAGCGTGGGGTAGGCCGCCCTAGAACCGCCTGGGCACTGGGAAAACTTGACAGGTGCGCACACTCCTAGAGACGTTAACGCACGAAGCGTCAACAGATCTGTGCCACCGTTGAAGTCTGAGGGGAAGGCGGGCTTTGGAAGCTTCCACCGCAAACTTTAATTGTGGTGTGAGAGGGGACCATGTGCTGGCCCTACCAGTGAGGGGTCGCTAGATCAGGTAATTTTCGCGGATTTTGTACGGTTCGCGCAACACGATCAGCTTTGTGGTGCCATCTCCGCAGCGGACCATGTATACGTAGCCCTGGTTCCTATTGTTCTGCTGTCTTAGATGGGGCTAAGCGAGGGTTCTTCTACATACCACAGAAACAAAGGGTAAATACAGATTTTTAGTTTTCACTCTAGCAATTTACATACATACAAGAGGTCAGATCAGGCGCCAAACACTGTCTTGAAAGACTGCTCAAAGTCCTCAATCAAGTCGCCAATGTACTCGGTACCAACAGACACTCTGATCAAGTCCTCAGTGACACCGGAAGCCAGCTTCTCCTCCTCACTCAACTGCTGGTGAGTGGTGTAGTATGGGGCAATGACAAGGGTCTTGGAGTCACCAACGTTGGCCAAGTTCGAGGCAATCTTGAGGTTGTCAACAACCTGTGGACCAGAAGCCTTGAATGGGTCCTCTGGCTTCTCGGCCAATGGCTTGACACCGAAGGACAACACAGCACCGTAACCGTTCTTCAAGTACTTCTGGGCGTTGGCGTGGTATGGATGACTCTCCAAACCTGGGTACGAGACCCATGAGACATATGGAGACTTCTCAAGGTATCTGGCAAGGGCCAGAGTGTTGGCACCCTGTCTCTCCACTCTGAGAGACAAAGTCTCGAGACCCTGGAGCAAAAGGAAAGAGCCGAATGGGTTAAGACATGGACCGAAGTCTCTCAAGATCTCAATTCTGGCATGGCCGATGAAAGCCAAATTACCCAAGGCCTCGTTGAGGACCAACCCGTGGTAACCCTCAGATGGCTGGGAGAACTGTGGGAACTTCTCAGGGTAGTCCTTCCATGGGAATCTACCAGAGTCAACGACGACACCGGCAATGGTGGAACCGTGACCGCCGATCCACTTTGTAGCAGAATGGGTAACGATGTCAGCACCGTGGTCCAATGGCTTGACAAAGACACCACCAGCACCGAAAGTGTTGTCCACAACGACAGGGATACCGTGCTTGTGAGCCACTTCGGCAATCTTCTCAAAGTCTGGAATGTTGTACTTTGGGTTACCAATGGATTCGATGTACACAGCCTTGGTCTTGGCGTCAAACAACTTCTCAAAGTCCTCTGGGTTGTCACCATTGACGAATCTTGTCTCAATGCCAATTCTCTTGAAGGCAACCTTGAACTGGTTGAAAGTACCACCGTACAAGTAAGAAGTGGAGACGATGTTGTCACCGGCGTGGGCCAATGCAGCCACAGCGGTGAACTGAGCAGCCTGACCAGAGGAGACAGCCAATGCAGCGGCACCGTTCTCCAAGGCAGCCATTCTCTTCTCAAAGACATCTGTGGTTGGGTTCATCAATCTCGAGTAGATGTAACCATTCTTCTCCAAACCGAACAGTTGGGCACCCTCCTTGGAGTCCTCGAAGACATAAGAGGTTGTGGCGTAGATTGGTGGGGCTCTGGCGTGGGTTGCAGCGTCAACCTCTTGTCCGGCGTGAAGCTGAAGGGTGTCGAAGTGGTATGGCATTGTGACTGTGGCGGCGAAAGGGCTCAATGGCTCTACGAAGAGGAGTTGGGTGTGGCCGCGTACATGGGCGAGGAGGCTGCTTTTATAGCCACGGGTGTGAATCTCGAGACTGTGGTGCAGCGAGGTGTGTGAGGTGGAGAAGGTGGTGCTATAGTGGCGACGAGTTGCAAAAAATGTGTTAATCTCACGTGCTCTGTCGGGCTCCGCCGGCCCAAAAAGGAAAATTTACCGCTTGTGGACAATTTCGAGTCCCGCGAATTTAAAAAAAAAAATAGTGGATCCTATGAGATTCGAACTCATGCATCTTACGATACTCGATCTTGAGTCGAGCGCCTTAAACCGCTCGGCCAAAGATCCATTTCAACGAACGTTTGCGTGCGCGCATCGCCCCCGTGAGATTCTATGAGGTCGCGAAAATTACTTTATTTGGCTAAGATGGTTATGCTACCCTGCTCTCTTTCGGAGTGGCTGTTTGATCAGAAGGATGGCAAACGGACAGCGGAGACTTTCACAACAGCTCCAACCCACCAGCCACCCAATGTCATACACCACCTATTCGCCATCCACAGACCTGTCATCCGCTATTCTGCGGTGTCCCTACTCCAAATGTCATGCCCGTGTGATCAAACTGAACAACAACACACAACATCAGATCAACACTGGGATCACGTACTTGAAAGTGAACGAGCAACAAAGCGATGATGCCAATGGGCTGTTTGTGAAAGTGGAAGATGTATGGGACTTTGACAATATCGGTGTGTCGAGACAGTTTGAGAACAAGGAAGACTCAGAATTGGAGCTGGAGAGGTTGATCATCTGTTCGGAGTGTGAACGTGGACCATTGGGGTTTGCCACGTTTGACCAAGGAGACGGGACCAAAGATGTCAAGAACTTGAAGTACTACATCCATGTGAACAGTGTTGTCTACGAGTCATGATTTCAAAAAGAAAAGCAAAGAATACATTGTTGTTTTGGTAGACGGACAAATCAAACTCTGGAAGTTGTAACGGCCTCAGCCACGTCATTCTCCTCAACAACCTCCTTGATCTCGTCGTCATTCATGTTCTTGAGCATATCCTCTGGGTTGAACGTCTCAACGTGAGTGCTCTTGAACTTTCTAGCAGGGACGCCCATCTTGAAAAGCATATCCAACTCGGCAAATGTACGCCCCTTGGTCTCTGGGAACTCAAACCAGCAGTAGATCAATGCCAAGAGCGAGGTACCAGCCCAGAAGAGTCCTGTCTTGGCCTTCCAGTTCCAAGCTGTTGGATTGAGCATGTATGGTGTGACAATAGCAGTTGGGATACCGGCCAAGTTGTACATGTTTCTGGCAACACCAACGGTCTTGGCTCTCATAGTGGCGGATGGAATCTCAGCAACGACACAGTATGTGATTGGTCCGATGGTGGCGTCATACACAAATGTGTAGATCAGGAGCAAAGAGCCCACAGCCCACTGCGAGGCGGTGGTGAGGTGGAACCCGATGGCGCCGACTGTGATAAGGATGAAGAAGTTGACGAGCAGACCACCGAAGAAGATCTCAAATCTTCCAAACTTCTGCGAAAGAACCCAAGAGAGGGCTGTACCAGTGAGACCCAGGGCGTACTGGATGATGGAGAAGGTGAAGGACATAGACGTACTCAGACCAGCCTGCTGGTAGAAGTAGGTGGAGTAACCCATGAGCGAGGAACCGGTGGTGTTCTGAATGACCCAGATGATGGATGCCACACGGGTTCTTCTCCAGTTGGTACCCTTGAAACAGTCAGTGTAGGAAACAGCTGAAGATTTCTCGTTCTCCTCTCTGATCGTAAGCTGCATCTTGTTGAGCATGGCTTCGGCCAATGGTTCGGTGTCTGGCATTTCTGGGGTTGGAGAGATGAGTCTCTTAATACTTCTCTTTGCCTGTGCAGTTCTTCCCTTCTTGACTAACCACCATGGTGACTCTGGAGCAAAGTAGATGGCTGTGATGATTGGGATTGGCCAGATCCACTGGAGTGCCCATGGGATCTTGTAGGACCACTCTGAGTCGATGTTGAGGGTACCACGCATGACACAACTGGCAATCAACTGACCAATGACCCAACAGGCGTTGACGTAGGTGGTCAAGTAGATTCTCAGCACCACGGGACACACCTCGGAGGCATAAGAGACAGTCAAGGTCTGGAAGGCACCCCAAACAACACCACAGAGAAGCTCACCGACAAGCAACATCTCAACGTTGACAGAGAAGAACACAATGAAGATAAGGCCGATAGTACCGGCCATGAAGGACATCAGGGTCTTTCTGTACCCCCACTTCTCAGCAATCAAGCCGGCAGCGTACAAACCGATAATCTCACCAACGTTGGTGGACATGGACAAAGATGTCTGCCACTTGGCTGGAACTTGCCAGCCATCCTCCTCACCGTAGTAGCGACCGTACTTCTTAGCAAAGACCTCAAGGGAGTACAAACTCGAGAGCAAGACAACATCAAACCCTTCCATGATCAGCGCAGTGGAGAGGGCGATCGACCAGAGAGCAGCCTTGGGGAACATTTTGATACCTTCTTTCAGAGACATGCTCTTCTCCCTGTGCTCATTGGCTTGGGCGTTGGTGGAGATCTCCACAAACTTGGAAATGTACTCGTCGTAGGCATGGTTCTGGTCAGAGTCGGACGAGTTGGTTGTGATCTTCTTGGTGATGTCTGGGACCTTCTCGGTCTCAGTAGGCTTCGAGACGTCCTCGACAAACTCGGGCATCTTTGTGGTTGTGTGTGGTTTCTTGACCAGACCAAACAGTAGCAAAGCAAGGGCGATACACCACCCTTATATGCTTTACCCCCCTACGGAGAAACTTCCACTGGCTTCGAAAGCCCACACGCGTCCGAGACGTCACGGACGTGTATGCACCCCGGACACGCCAGAGGACTTCTCTCTGGGCCGATGAATTCCAGATTTCGTTGCTATGATTGGTGGTGGTGCCGCTCCCCGCGCATGCAGGTGTTGCAAAGTTTCCCCGGTTGTTGTTGGGGAGGAGGGGGCACGGCGCTCGTTGCCGTGGAGGAGCCCCGGAAAAAAAGCAGGTGTTGTTCCATATAGGCTGTTGGCTGCTTCCGGCAGGCTGTTGTGGATATGGCTGCTGCCTGATGTGCGCCTGATCCCCCACGGGGGGAGGGCCCGTCGCTGGGTGTGGCGAATGGCAAGCTAAAGTTTAGGGTGGGCCTCTGCTATGCTGCTCCTGTGCCCCGGAAAGCGTGGAGTCATGGCGTGCGTGATCACTCGACGTCTCCCCGGAGTTTCGCTGGTTGGTTGTTGTTGACAGTTTTGCGCGTGCAGACCCTCTTTGAAGCTCGCTAGGATTTGAAGGGCCGGGGATACAAGTGCTGTACGTACATAGATACTAGAGAGAGAAAGTGTGTGTGTGTGCTGTTCCTGCCCAGTGTGCCGAGACGTGCTGCCAGAGATGGACACCCGATTGCACACGACAGCAGCTTCCCTTCTCGAAGACGCGGTGTGGGGCCCCCAAACAGGGCAGCTCGAGGACCAATGACGTCTGTTTTCATGAATAGAGCAGGATCTGGGGCATAACTGGGGGCTTCCCCGTGCGTGGCCGCGGTGCACAGATCTGCTCGAACGGGTGTCGAAGGGGGAGCCGGTCAGGCAGCCACCCCAGAAAAAGCGCCCCCGCCGTGCGGATTCCAGCGAGCTTTAAATGCGGGGGAGCGTCTGGCATTTAATTCTCGCTGGAACTGCTCCTTCCCGGAGTCAACGCGAGCTTCGATGACCACTGCGGAGGGTATAAAGCCTCGACGTGGCCGGCTGCCCAGGGTGGATTCCAGCGACGTCATGTGGACCAAACAAAACACGCCACCATGACCATCACTACTGAGACCCCCTGGTGGAAGGACGCCGTTATCTACCAAGTCTGGCCTGCTTCGTTCAAGGATTCCAACGGCGATGGAATCGGTGACCTCAACGGTTTGACCTCCAAGCTCGACCACATCAAGTCTTTGGGCACCGACGTCGTCTGGCTCTCTCCTCACTACGCCTCGCCAATGGACGACATGGGTTACGACATCTCTGACTACAACGCCATCAACCCGCAGTTCGGCACCATGGAGGACATGGACAACTTGCTCGCCGAGGTGAAGAAGAGAGGAATGCGTCTGATCTTGGACCTTGTTGTCAACCACACCTCCTCTGAGCACGCTTGGTTCAAGGAATCCCGCTCTTCCAAAGACAACCCAAAGAGAGACTGGTACATCTGGAAGGACAAGGCCAACAATTGGGTCTCCCACTTCTCCGGATCGGCATGGAAGCTTGACGACACCACAGGCCAGTACTACCTCCATCTCTTTGCTGAGACCCAGCCAGACCTCAACTGGGAGAACCCTGAGACGAGACAGGCCATCTACGACTCTGCCTTGAACTTTTGGTATGAGAAGGGCGTCTCCGGTTTCAGAATCGACACCGCTGGTCTCTACTCCAAGGTTCAAACCTTTGAGGATGCACCAATCCTGTTCCCTGGTGAGAAGTACCAGCCAGTTGGGCCACTTTCTAACTCCGGTCCACGCATCCACGAGTTCCACAAGGAGATGTTCGCCAACTGTCACGCCAAGTACGACTCTTTCACTGTTGGCGAGGTTGGCCACTGCTCCAAGGCCGATGCTCTGAAGTACGTCAGTGCCAAGGAGAAGGAGATGTCCATGATGTTCCTCTTTGACACTGTCGATGTTGGCTCGGATAAGAATGACCGTTTCAGATATCAAGGGTTCAAACTCACAGACTTCAAGGACGCTATCAAGACCCAATCCGACTTCATCTATGACGACGTGACAGGCGAGCAGAACGACGCTTGGTCCACTGTGTTCATCGAGAACCACGATCAACCACGTTGTGTCACCAGATTCGGTAACACCTCCAACAAACTCTTCTGGTCCCGTTCTGCGAAGATGCTCTCCATGCTCCAGACCACATTGACCGGTACTCTCTTTGTCTACCAGGGCCAGGAGATTGGCACCACCAACGTCTCCCCAGACTGGGACATCTCCGAGTACTTGGATATCAACACCATCAACTACTGGAAGGCCTTCAACGAGGACCCACACACCGATGCTGAGAAGAAGGAGCTCTTGCAGCACATCAACTTGCTAGCCAGAGACAACGCACGTACCCCAGTCCAATGGGACGCCACCACCAACGCGGGCTTTGGTGAAGGTAAGCCATGGATGAGGGTCAACGACAACTACAAGGCGATCAACGTTGCCTCGCAGAACAATGATCCGGATTCTGTGCTCAACTTCTACAGAACTGCCATCAAGATCAGAAAGCAATACAAGGACACTCTCATCCATGGTCGTTTTGAGATCCAGAATTATGACAACCAGGAGGTGTTTGCATACACCAAGACCCAGGGAGACAAGCAGATGGCTGTGGTTTTGAACTTCACTGACAAGGAGGTGGAGTATCCAATCCCAGAAGGTGAAGTCATCCTCACAAACTTGAACAACGGTATCGCTGGTAAACTACAGCCTTACGAGGGTAGATTGATCTTGATCAACTAGATAAACCCTAAACGAATGTATACAAAAAAGAAAGACCTGATTTCCTTTATCCTTAGTGTAAGCCCTGGTACAGACGGACCTGTTCCTCCATAACCTCAATCTTGTCCCGAACAGCCACGGTGTATCCAGAGTCCAGGTGGATGCAGTAGAGCCCCAAGAAGTGGTATTTCAGCTCACCAGCGTCAATCTTTCTGTACGTGATGAGCGTCTTGGTGACACAGTTGGTCTTGTCAAATGTACCGGTGGACAATTCAACGTTTGGGATGCTGCAGCGAGGACACTTCTGAGCAGTGGACCAGTTGTGCACTCCATCCTTACACTTCAATCTGAACTTGTAGATATCATCAATGGACTTTCCCAGCCCTTTGATAACAAGGTTTGGTCTGAACTGCACAGGCTCAACCTGTCTCTCGTGACCAGCACGCTTGAGTCTCACGTTCAGCTCATCAACCTCCTCTTTGCACATCAACATCAGCGGGTAGTAGTCCTGGAAGTGTGTCACTCTGTAACTTGGCAACTCCTCTGGTGAGCCGGTCTTGCAAAGCTTGCCCTTTGAAGTGTAGAGCAGTGTCGTTCCCGGTCTGTTGAGTCTCATTGCCTTCTTGAAATCATCTGGTACAGCCTTGCCGATAGAGTACGAATCAAAGTGGATGTCCCACAAGTTCGTTGGTTTATCCTTCATCTCCTCAACGTTAGCATCGATAAACTCCTGGGAGACATCACATGGGAGAGTGAACGAGCTGTACTTGTTCTCCGGATTGTTACCATCCTCGTCCAAAAGCGGGTACGTGAACTTGAACCAGTTTTCCTCAAAGTTGTAGTCGATAGACACAAGGGAAAATCTTGGAGCATTTCTCAAAGTGTACGCTTGATACAATCCAGCCTTCTCGTCCCAGTAGGCAAGCATGAACTGTCTGTCGTACTTGAATCCAAACTCGTCAATCTCCCATTCTTGTGCCCTGATGAATCCAACAGACTTGAGAGGATACACCAACACTTCATCAATGGTTCCCGTATACAATGGCTTCTTGAAACTCAGCAGTGAAATGAGCTTGTATCTCAGATTCATCAACAGTCTCAACACTTTCCCCTGTGCACCAGGATCAGCGATGGTGACGGACAAAAGAGACGCGGTCTGTGGCAGGAACACGAACGAGGTGATCAAGATGACCACTGTGGCAATGAGTGTAATCATCTTGCGGTATGGGCCTCTCAGCGGTGTGTCACTGGGAGGAGCAAACTGAGAAGGAGGGGAAATCGCACGGTTGATAAGGACGTTTTCCAGTTCAGTTCCCCGTTGCGCTCACAGCTTCCGTTTTCGGTTAGTCACGTGCTCAATCATGTGACACCTGGTACGCGCACGCCAGCTGGCCTCCTTTGTCCGGGCGCGCTCCCACCAACGTATGACCACCCCGCGTTCGACCTCCACAACAAACCCCAGACCGGGAGGGTGCGTTCCCAGCGACAATTTCCCCCCAGACTCACACCCTGAGTCGCTGCTTCTCCAATGTCGCCCTTGCGGTCCTCTGGACACAGCACAGGAGCAGACCTGAACATACACACAGCGATGCCCTCACACGTTCCGACCAACAGGCCCAAGAGACCGTACACCCGTCCCTGTGACCTGTGCGCCGCTCGAAGAATCCGATGTGACATGAGCAAGAGACCGGATAAGAGGTGTACACACTGTACAGAACATGGTCTCCAGTGCACGAACGTACGGGTGAAGCAGAAGTCCGGGCCGAAGAGGATCCATGAGAAGACCAAAGAACATATCCAGAGGCTCATTGAGGAGCAGGCAAGTGCCAGAGCCTCGACACTTGGGCCGGGTCCTTCTTCCTGTGAGAAGATCCCCGTTTTGCTTTCGCACATCAAGCCATACTTGGAGGTGTACAGAGTGAGATACTACGGTATTTGGCCCGTCTTGGATGTTGATTTCTGTTTGAAGGTGTTGTCCTCTGGTGTCTGCTTTGTACGGAACCAGGAGTATTTCGTCTTGAAGAAAGAGAGTGCTGTCATCTACGCTCTCTGTTGCTCACTCTCTGCCGCCGTGGCGAGACACACGATGTTCTGGACCACAGAGGAGTTTGACTCGGTGGCACACTTAGGGTTGGAGAAGTGTCCATCACCAGAGGAGTATGTGAAAGAAGCCGAGAGAGCCATCTATGACTACGAGTTGGACTACTCTCCGTCCCAGGACACCGTCTTGACGTACTTCTTCATGCATGTCTACTTCAGTTCGTTGGAGAGAGAGAACTCCAAGGAGTTGGTTTACCTCCGTCATGCCATCAGCTGTGCCCAACTTCTTCGGCTCTTTGACACTGGTCGTTTGGTCTCCCGCCCAGCACAAGAGGCTCACAGAATCAAAAAGATCTACTATCTGCTGCTCATTACCGAGAGGTACGTGTGCTTCAAGACACGTTTACCAGTGATGCTCGAACCATCATGGATGCCATTACCAAGTATGGAAGATGACGAGAACCCAGAGGTGCTTAGAGGATTCATCGAACTCGCTCAAGTGTTCAGTTCCACAGACACACGCTTCTTCAACGAGCTCTGCAAACGTGATAAACCATTGTTGCTCACCTACGATACCTCTGAAGAGGTTGATACGCAATGGATCAGACAAGTACAAGACAGACTGGCCCGTGCTATGGTTCAAGTCCGCAACCACTCTCAGAAACTCAACATTCTCTTGTCAAGAACATGGCTCCAGTCCATTGCATGGTCTATGGCTAACGATAAGCTGCTCCTGTCTCCCTTTGGTGGTGCACATGACGACTGCCTGGGATTGAGGTATCCATTACACATCTCCACGGACTTTTTGATCCAAGCCGAGGGGATCCCAGTTGATGCATTCGAATCCAACGGTCCAGGAGTAGTTTTCAAGCTTGTGGAGCTTGCTGATGCCTTACATTCATTCATAAAGATCTCACCAGATGACAACGACGTCGGGTTTGCCTTTGATCAGCTGGATCATGTCCATGGGATCATCTTGAAACATCGCAGTGATATCGCACTGCCACAAAGCTTTGAGAAAGTCACGGATCTGTTGGAGGTGAAGAGATTTGGCTTCAGGCATCTGAGAATGGGGGACAGAGCCTCGACATCAAGTGTCATGTCTGATAAGATTGTGGAGTTGGCAGATGAGGCTGACGATGATCCGGAAAGGCCCTCGCCCGGAGAAGTGGAACAGATGAGCTTAACTCCATTCCTTAGAGAGTTTGAGCTCCCTTATGCCCGTCAATGAGTGATGTGTAATGGTTAATATGAAGTTCTATTGCAAACGAGTTCTCTTCGACTCAGCTAAACTCTACGTAGTGCCCTTCTCATGTATCGATTCTGGACCAAGAAAGCCATGTCTCTGGGGAACTGGGCCCCTTATGACCGATCTTCTTCGTAAACACCGAGCACTTGGGGCCTAAGCACCAAGCCTTTAGCTCCTACAAGTTCTATCAAGGCACTGATTTGGGTTGGTCTTTCTCTGAGCTTTCCCCAGTGCCATTTTCATACCATAGATCAGCTTTTGATCACCGACGCGATGTATCGTCTCTGGAAATCTGGGGATCCTACGACCAAAACTCCTCGTAAACACCGAGCCCGGCATTTAAGCCTAAACACCGATGTCTTAACTCCAACTACATGTGTGTATGGACTTTAGCGTCCACTAAAGCCGGAAGACCCTTTTGTGTAACCATGGAGTTTAGAAGAATTCCAACATATTAAAGCCGAGCGCTCCCCCACAGATTTTTGTGACACAAAGTCCGAAGCACGCTTCCATCAACACCCGGCGTTAATGGGAAATGTCACTGGAAGGAAATACAACTACAACAACTTTGCTTTTTGAGTTCTCCTGAGTGACAGGAGAAGCTTTGTGTATCAATAACAGTGTATAAGAACAAAAGTGGTGGAAAATTAACCAATAGAAAATAGAGAAGGGAAGGGGATGGGAAATGGCGGAGAAAGGGTAGAGTAAAAATCAAACGAAAGTGTCAAACGTCATTAGTAAAAGGCCACGGTGGTAGTGATTCATTGTTGACCTGGAGCAGGGTTTTGCAAGTTCTTGATATCCATTGGGAATCCCAGGTTCAAGCTTCTGAGCGGTGGGAGCTCGTCGTGGGACTTGGCAGTGAGTTTTGGAGAAACAGCTGGTGTCTGCAACGGTGTAGCCTCTGGAGTCTTACCGAGCAAGTTGGCCTTCACGGCAGGGTTCACGCCTGGCAACGATGTCATGCCCAACGAGGTGTTGAGGGCCGAGTGCAAGTTTGTGTATGAGTTCGAGTTTGAAGTTGGTAGCGAGTTCACTGGTGAGGTTGGAATGGATGGGGAGTTTGGACGGGACTTCTTTATGCGGTTGTGGTTGTAGCAGCTGTCATCCTCCAAGTTCTCGTTGTAGGAGGAGAGCGACACGTTGGACTTGGATGTGTTCATACCGTTACGGCCATTAGAAGAGGATGGGGAGTCCATCCGGAGTGGAGTCATGCGTTGCAAAGAGGACAGCGAGTTGAGTGGATGTGGGTGTGGGTGTGAAATATGGCTGCTGTTGATAGTTGGAGAGCTCGAAGTGGACGACGTCTTAAAGATGGCTGGACGAGCAAACTGTGCCTGTGGTGATGTCGCGGTGGAGGAGGTGGCAGTGCTCTGTCCGTTATTCTGCTGCTGTTGAGATGATGGCTGTGGACCAGTGAAGAACGTGGTCAAAGACGGCAAAGACTTGACTGACTGGAGTTTCTGCTCCTTCTCCAGCTCCAAGGCGGCAGCTTTGGCAAGGATGTTGATGTCAAAGAAGGAGTTGCTATGAGGGTTTCTCAACTCTGGTCTGAATTCTGAAACCTTTGGAGGCGAGTTTGGTAACGACGCCGAGGCCATCAGTTCCCTCTTGAGCTGGGCCTCCTTAGCTGTGTCGATAGGCACACCGTTGGAGGTGGAAGGCATCATGGACAACCCACTCGTGTCTTCGTTGGCGGAGACATCGGTCATCTCGCTGTCGTTGCCGTCGTGCATACCGTTGCTCTTTTCAATCTTCGACTTCATGGTGTTCATGTTGTAGGCTCTTCTCCTTGAGTTTGGGTTTGAGTGGATTCGGGAGTGTCTGGTGAGTTCATCTGATCTGGAGAATCTCTTGAAACATCCTGGGTAGGTGCAGGCGTGTGGCTTCTCACCGGTGTGGGTTCTGATGTGTCTGGTCTGGTGCTCCAGTCTGTGGAAGGCCTTGTCACAGATAGGACACTTGTAGGGGCGTGGGAGCTCTGGTTTTTCAGTTGCCTTCTTCATCTGTCTGAGGTTGTCGTGGTCCGTTTGCATAGTCTGAGAAAGCGGAGGCGTAACTGTGGATAGCTAGTGTGGAGCGGAGGGAGAATGTGGAGCAGTGGCGAGGGAGAAGCAGCTGGCGGTGGATAGCGGGTGTATGGTGATGATTTTGTGTGGGTTTGCGCTTGTCAGTGGCAGTGGGGAACGGTGTTTGTGTGTGGGTGTCGACGGTTTTTTTTTTCTCCTGACCCCAGGAAAACGCTCTTGGTGGGGAAAAGGGGGAAATTTTCAGCGGCGAAACTGGACGGCTGGCGGGCGCTGATACGTGGGTGCAGTAGCGGAGGGTGGGAGGGTGCGTGTGGCGAGACGTCTGCGAGCGAGTGGAGTGGGCAGAGAGCGGTG